>JBBPCY010132622.1:0-16501 GCA_037974405.1 Brachyalestes nurse | reverse complement strand
GGAACGCGTGTCAGCGTCAGCCAATCAGAGGCAGAGACTGCATTGCGTGTACAAGCGCACACAGAGAGAGGAAAAAAAAACTCGACTAGTCAACTTCTATCGGGCAGAGTCGACTAGTGCCTCTGAAGTCGACTAGTATGTCCTAGTATGTACACAGTGAGCATATGTATGTATGTATATATGTACAGCGTGGATATATAAATATAAGTAAATATTAATGTCACGGTTCCCCTCTCTCTCCTGGCATTGAAGGCAAGCGCAAACACAGACTTCCATTTTAGAGATTTTATTTTGAATCTTCAAACAAAGGAAACAGGCATGAGGGCCTAATGAAACACAAAACCAGGACGTCAGGAACTTGAAACATACACCACGCTAGTATGACGGTTGACCGATAACCTAAACAGGAGCACAAACCCTTTAAATACAAGTAACACAAAATCCCACAACCAATAACACAACACAAGCACTTAACTCTAAACAACACCCAGCTGTGACTAATACAAAACATGAAAACGCACCACCACTTCAAAATAAAAGATCCTCAAAACAAACTGAAACTGGCGGTTTCTAGTGGCCGCAAACCAGGACATAACAATTAGAACACTACACACACACACACACACACATACTGGAGCGACAGACATTGACAAAAAACAGTAGTAATTCACCCGAAGAATTGCATATTTAAATTACACATTTTGCCCTGTAGTAATGGTAGCCACGAAATTGCACATGTTGCATCAGAAAAATTAAAAGTAAAATCGCACATAGCAAAAACTGGCATGGTGTATTGGATGTGTGTGTGGTCATCTGCAAGATCTCTGTTGTGGAGTCTGACAGTGGTTGGAAAGGAAAGACCTACAAACACACATTTGTATGCATAATTAAATAATTAATTCAATAGCAGTGTATTGCACACTTATTTTTAAAGTACTTCTATATAAACAAAAGTGAAATAACAATTGGTGTGTTCTAGACGGACTGCTTAAAGTGCTACACGCACACACTGTTTTCTGCAACTGAAGACCAGCAGCGCGAATTGTAAACTTTGGTTGTAAATAGAGCTGTAATACTCGGATCCTTTTTAGGATTCGGCTCCCTGAGTCATTCACTGAACTGATCCGGGTGTGTGAGTCACTTGAGTCAGTATTGCCAAATCGACAGCTGTGAGTCAACTAGAGTGTTTGAATCGTCTTTTAAAAGAAAGTAAAATGCCTTGTGATGAGAATGAATCACTTTCAAATAAAACAAGACAATAAGACAAGGCGATTTAGCTGTATTTGACCGGTGGATTCACTTATTACTGCCGTTCAGGGAGCGCAATCCCACTCGTGAGTCATAAACCTGCTCGTTTGAGCAATTCAGATTTGGCTGCATGTTTTCGGGTGTGGAAGAAGTTAACCAGTGGATTCACTGACTCGTGCTTTAGGAGCGCTAACCCGCTCTCTGAGTGATTCAGATTCGGTTGCATGTTTTCGGCTGTGGAACCGGCGAACTCACTGACTCGGCCTATGTGCTTTAGGAGCGGTAATCCGCTCTCGGAGCGATTCATATTTGGTTGCATGATTTTGGCTGTGGAATTTCGGCTCTGACTGACACAAGGAGTCCACTAGGAGGATTCAGCTTTGCAGGAAATATGTAGGATTGTAGGTTTGAAGGATATAGCCCATTTTTAAGTGTGGTGGTGCAAAGAAACTGTAAGTTATGCAAATTTTATGGTAGTAATTGATGTTTAATGATTATAAGATATATTTATATGATGGAGTTTACAATTTAGATATGGCATAGTTAGGACTCAAAGGATTCGGTTCAGTGGAGACCTCAGATTCATGACGCATGAGTTATTTAATGGATCCGGGTGATTCACCCGGGTGAGTCATGAATCACACAGTTCTAGTTGTTTCTAGCCGTTTCTCAAGAAGTCACAATTGCAGAATTCAGCCAAGTGCACATGCAAATGCTTTATGGGATTTTGAAACCACTCACTGTATGTGAATTTCTTTTTTCTTTCTATTTTTCCTCCTTACTACAGTGAGATGATGACAAGGTGATTTCATGCTGTGAAAAAGAACTGTAATGAAAATATATGAAAAGCTAAATATAAAATATTGACTTGCTTTGACATTATATATGCCCCCCTAAAAATATACTGGCCCCACCTTGCCCCCCCTGGTAATTTTAGTCTAGAACCGCCACTGGATATGGGCAGGTGCAGGCGAGTGGCAATTTTCTTGTAGACCTTGCCTGACTTGTGAAGTTCGACATACATCTGTCTTACTTGAATGGTGTGTTCCTTTGTCTTTCCCAGGTATGTGCAGCTCGGCCGAGAAAGACAGGTTGATTGCCATGCACTGGACGGAAGTTCTGGACTTTTTTAGAAAGCACAGACCGCCCTTGCTGAAATGTCGATATGTTTAGGCAGACACATTTTATAGCCTTTGATGTAAACATAGATTGAATGTGTGGCCAGGGGTGTTCTGCCATTTCTGATTCCGAATCACACGCCGTTGTTTCTGCCACTGTTTTCTGCTCACATTGCTTCTGTGCGAGGCCACTGAGCACCATACAAACATAAATCTAACTGTAAACATGGTGGTGTTATGTAGTGCAGAGCAGTGTGTGGAGTACACAGTTCAGTGTGAGAGGGGCCAGCATGGTCTTCAGGAGCCGGACTGCTTGGGGGAATAAGCTATTGCACAGTCTAGCAGACCTGAATTAATTAATTAATGGGAATTTGAACATTTTCAAACTAGTTGGATTTGTTGTAAAAACTGCAGACCTGGCAACCCTGAATGCAAATGACAATTCTTTGCTTTTTGTCACTGAAGAAAAATCAGGTTTTAATTAAAAGGACCAGTAGTTCAAGGCTCAATTTTACCTAATTGTCAACAGCAGCTGTGTACACGGACATAATGTGATAAGATGTTTCTCCACAGACCACCACAGTATAACAAATAGCAACATTCAAGTTACAACAGAGATAATATAAAGAATACAAATAACACAATAAATAGACACCACAACAATTTAATGGTAATGTGACAGTACAGTGTGGATGCTATGTAAACCTTGTAGAATTGCTAGTATTACACCAAAAGTGAAGTTTTTTCATATGTGAACACAGCACAGCACACAGTGTGAACAGTTTGAAATTCATTCTCTGTATTTAACCCATTCACCAAGTGAAGCAGTGGACAGCTAGGGACACAGGGCCCGGGGAGCAGAGTGTGGGACAGTACCTTGCTCAAGGGTATCTCAGTGGTGCCACTAACAGTCCTGGGATTTGACCCCCACAACCTTGTGATTGCAGGGGCAATTCCCTAACCACTAGGCCACCAGCTAAAGTATAATTATTGCACACAGCATATCTCTGTCGGATATTGAAAAAGAAGACAGAAAAGTCTTTTGTTGTTGAAACCCGGAAAAGCTCCAATTAATATTTTGGTCCAAAATGTTAATAGTTATGCTAGACTTCCATGTTAATTTCAGATGAGTTCAGCTCTAGACACACTGATCATGATCTTCTGTGTGTGGTCCTGCAGGATCACCCTGAGTCCACACCCACCCGGTTCTGGACAGAGCCCAGTCTTCATGCTGGTTTCCAGAAGAAATTTAGAATTTTGAAATGAAACTCGGTCTTCTGGTGACGGAGCTGGAACAGAACTCTGGGGAGTTCCACAGAGCTCCAGAGGAGCCATTCAGTCTTTTACAGACATCCCACTGAGACAGACACTCCTGATTTTCTCCAGAGACTCTACTTGGCTCTTCTAATTAACAATGGAGTTTTCTCTCCTCTCTTTTGGTCTCCGTATGAGGCCTGCCCTTTATTTATCTGTGGCTTCGGCAGCAGCTGTAAGAGACAGGAGAGGAGCTCAGACGGTGCTGCCCAGACAGAGCAGTCTGAGGGTCAGAGATTACATTTATCTGATACATGGAGCTGTTAAACTCATATTAATGTCAGTAATGGCTGTATTGTATTATTATTATTATTATTATTGTTAGCCGAAATGCTAGCTTCCCAATTGTTAGCTGAAATGCTAATTTCTTTAATCTTGATGTCTTCAATTTATCAGACACGTTACAATTTTATTATTAATCTTCAATATTCATTTTTAAAATAATTATTACGAGTAATGAAGTATCCATCGCGCTAAATCGGGAGACCGTTAAACTTATTTAGCTAACGAAGCTAATCAAGCCACTAAAATGCCGTTTTTACAAATAAAAGTCTGTTTGTGTCCCAAATCACACACTTCTGAACTTCATACACTACTGAATACAGTTCTGTTGACAGGGTATGAATTGTAGACTCTATGTAGTGTAGTAGTGTGTGAGAAATGTAAAAAAAAATACGTGTTATTTTGTATTAGCTGTTTACATTTACATAGTGTTTGTTTCCATAGTGTTTCTTTAAATTGTATTGATATTACTTTAAATTACATCCTTAGGCATAATTGTTTATTAGTTATTTCTTTAATCTTCATCCTCATTCCTGATTGATTATTAAATATTTCTTCAAGTTGCATCATCAGTCCTGATGGTTATTATTGGTTATTCTAATGTATTCTAATTTTGCTGTAACCACAGATCTGAAGGCACCGGCTGACCCATCAGCAACCATGGATGACAGCTGTGGTACAGATCAACTGGAGTAGCTAAATTGCCACTCTGTGTGCAATCATGGGGGTGGTGCTGGTCTAGTGGGTAACATACAGTGTTGCCAACTATCTCCTACAGAAAGTAGCTGAAGTTTACCCTGAAATTCGCTAGATGTCGCTGGATGACTCTAATTTGCATATAAATTACGTTATCATGTCACAGCGTGGTGGCGTTCTCAGAATCAGAATTTTACAAAAATACGAGCCACAACACCCAGATACTTGGAGACAATGACATCCGTACTTGCATCAAGCTGGAGACTGCATTTGTTGCCACCAATATCAGCCACCAGCCTTTGAATAAAGCATGGAGCCAAAACACCATTTATCATCTTGATGCATTTGGTGCGGTGCATCTGGAAATTCTGGGCTATATTGGAGTCAGGGAATGCTGCCTTGCATGCTAAACCGATATGGTCAAATAACAAAATAGAGATGTGATCTCCAATGGCTAAAGCAATGGTTGTCTCTGCCTGCTTTAGCATGTCTGTGTTTTTTTTAAGACAGTTTGGATTGGGTAGCCTGGCTTGGCATTTTCAACATGCTTCTGGGAGCTGCTTGCTTTTTAATGTCTGACAGCTTGGCATAAAAATCTGTTTTACAGTACAGTCAGAAAGGTTTTATGATTGCTCAGTCAATGTGTTTGTGCGCACATGCGCAGATCGTTCCCTTTCCGAGGACTGATGCAGAGCAGGCTGGGTCTCAGGCTAATCTGCAGGGGATATTGACGACAAAGTTGTACAGAAAGTAGCTAAGATTTGTCAAAACTGTAACTAGATTTTTTGCTAGGCGCTTTTTGGAAAAAAAAAGTCGTTAAAGGGGTCTGGCAAGTCACTAGAAATGGCGACAAAGTTGCTAAGTTGGCAACACTGGTAAGATACTTGCCTCTGGAGCAAGAGGTAATGGGTCTGAATTCTACCTTCAGCACACCACCACTGGGTTCCTGAGCAAGACCCTTAACCCCAAGTTCCTCCATGGAGACTGTCCCCAGTAGTTAAGGAATGGAAGTCGCTTTGGATAAAAGCGTCTGATAAATGCTGTAAATGTAAGCATGTTTGTTTGTGTGTCTTCCCTGCGATAGACTGGTAACTTGTCTTCATCATTTCTCCACCTATTGCTCTATGAACACTGGGTTGTAACAGAGAATATATCACTGTTAATCGTATTGTTGTTGAATGCATTGTTAAAATAGTACACAGTTATTGGAGACAATATAAAGAAGGACCAGAGGTGCTCCTAAATGGCTTGTATTTGTGCTGTGCTAACCTGTCTTCCAGAATCTTCTCAACTCTCCTTATGGTTTTGGCATCACAAGACCTTAAACCCCTAGCCTACAAACGCAACAGAAGAAACAGCTGGTGGTATAGTGTCTAGAAGACAAGCTGATGACTTGTGTGTAGTGTGTATTATGCATCATCGCTAACACTCAAGGCCTCAGTCTCTAACCCATCAAAGTAAAGGGTAGTCATTCTAGTGGATACTGGAGAGAAAACATTGACAATGGACTTTATATAATGTATCTGATGCTTAGTGTGAAGAAGAAAGTGAGGCATGCAATCAAAACCAATATTAATGCAAAGAACAAAGAGTGACGTAAGGCTGTTAATGTTAGAGTGAAAGATGGAAGTAACAGAGGAAAGGAAAGATGAAAAGGAAGAAGATGAGGCGGATGAGAGAAATTAACAGAGACAATAACCCAGTAAATAGAGCTGCAATCTAATGCTCAATTACCCTGATAAATTTCACCTTACACTCCACCGAACCAGCTCTCGGCACAGATGGATATGCATACCGACTGTGGAATGTGGGGGGGAGATACATTAGATCTTTGCAGAAAAAAATTAATAATGGAACAGAAATATAGATGACTTTGATGACATTTTTGCATGACATTAAATTTATAATATGTCAGGCATTCTGCAGAAATCTGTTGGATGTCGCTTATGTCTATTTTGCAGAAAAGAGAAAAAAGATTGAAAAAGATTCGTTATATGTTTAAACTTCTGCCATCGACAGGTTAACAGCCTAGACAACTCTCAATAGAGCATACATGCTTCTAATCAAGTTAAACATGAACAAAATTACTAAACAAACTGAAATGCCTGAAGGTAGTGAGTACACATGTTGATGTAAAGAGATTATTTTTCAATCGGTCCAAAATCCAAAAATGAAAGTGTGTCAGAGATAGCAAACAGAGCGGTCCATTCATGAGGCTAACTAACTGGTGTAGTATAGATAATAGGATATATTATTATTTATTACAGCTTTTAAATGTAATTTATATGGGTTACTATATATTAGGTAAATACAATAACAGATTGATTTAAATCTCTTATACTGTGCTCTGCTTTTGACCTGACAAAACAATCCTTTGAATATATGCGGTTTTCTCAGAACTTGTTTTTTTCAGAGGGAGTGGAATTTACTGTTTTACTGAGATATCTTAACAGTTTCGATCATTACATGTTTGTATAGGTTAACATTTTGAAGAAACATTAAAAGCCCGAAAAGTCAAAATTTCGCTCTGTGATCGGTTTCTGCAGACCATTCATACATAAAACAATAAGTGCAGTAAAGTGTCCCAGTAAAGACCAATAGTATAGGCTAACAGTAAAGTGCATCAAAAGAGGATGCAGATTTGACTTTTGATGGGGCTGTGAGTCGATCCCAAAAAGAGTTCTTTGATTCCAGGAAACTGGGAGTCAATGGTTACAAACAGCGATGTTAAAGCATGCCTTGAAGTGTGAGATATCCTGTTGTCATTGACAACCCATCTAAAATGCTTTCTTTGACAAAACACATCAGTACATTGGTTGGATTTAACTTGATGGAAAGTAGCTAACAATCTTACACGAAAGCCAATGATGACAATGGAGAATTGAGTACTAGCATTATTTCTCCAAACTGCCTCAAGTCAAAAAGATTACATAATTAATCTGATATCTTGTGTTCCCAAAGAGCACAAAAGTGACAGATTTGAGTTCTGAGGTGACATGATCTCTTGTCATTCAAACAATCAACAGAAGAGGGCAGTAATTAGTCGCACAGACACATCCATCCATTATCTGAACCACTATCCTAACCAGGGGTGGAAAGGTGGAGAAACACTCTAGACAGGTCACCAGTTCACCACAGGACAGAAGCACACTCACACACACAATCACTCCTAGAGACAGTCTGTGTACATGTCATTAGGCTGTGGGAGGAAACCGGAGCTCCTGACGGAAACCCGTCAGAAGAACATGTAAACTCCTGGGGGGGGGGCATTATTTAATGCTGTTAACCCTTCGTTTTGATTGAACACTGCAGACAAATTTCTCTCTGTGACATTAATTTGCTTACATTAAAGAAGCTATAACAAGAAGAAAAAAAGAAGTGGCTTTTCTGAACACCTTTAAAAATTCAAAACATATCGTTCACTCTCCAGTCCTTACAGCCCATTTATGGAAACAAAGCTACAAATCAAGTCTGTTTAGAAATCCCTGTCATTAAAAGTCATTAAAACAACTAATTTACATATATGCACCTAATCAGCAATTTAGCCCTACACATTCATGCCCAAGTTTTTAAGATTGTTTCAGTCTGGATTGCTTTTTGAATGGGGGAACAATACAGAGCAGCCAGTCAGAACACAGCCTGTTTAATACGATGGGAGAGAGGTTGGAAAAAGATTAATTATGGCTTTTTTTAGCTGAGGGTTTGAAATGTGAGTGTTAGTCACCACTAACACTAAGTTGAGTAGGGTAGGAGGTTCCTCACTTTTGTCTTGACACGTGTCAGATTAGAGTCCTGGTGGGACACAGCTCTGCAGGGTTTAATGCTCAACAACATTAAGCACATTTGATTTAACTCATCTGCTAATTAGAAAGACCTTCAAGAGTTGTCTCTGCTAAGCTGAGGCCTGGAAGGAACCTAATTTGACATGGGCAGAAACAGCTTGATGCTTGAGTCTCTTTGGTGCCAGTCCAAGTCTAGACTTGAGTCTCAGGTCACTGTGACTTTGAGTCAAGTTTCGCATCTTTGAGGTGCAAGTCCAAGTGTCTGAGTCAGGCTTGGAGTTTTGAGTCTCTGTGTTTGGTGCAAGTCTGAGTCTACTCTTGAGGCTTGAGTCACTGGGGTGTGAGACTGAGTTGAGCTGGGATTCAAGTGGTGAGTCATACAAACTGTGTCTATAGGTCAGCTCAAGTCCCCATCTCTGCGTAATCATCTGTCAGTCTTTGTGTGCATTTGTAATTTCACCAACACTGACAAATGATGCTAAAAGGGATGGATGTAAACTCATTGTTTCCCACACGCTCAGTTTAAATGCTGATAAAAGCTGAACCATAAATCCAACAGGAAAGCATTTTCTCCCTCATGAATTAACAGCAGTGTTCAGGACTATACTGTGGAAAATTCTCACTTTCAAGTCTTTATGAACACAAAAGTCAGTCTCCAGATGTGCTGGGTGTGGAACATCAAACAGCTACAACACTAACTAGGCTTTCAATGATTTCAGGTTACAGGAGTTTGTATGTATACTTTACTAGAGTGACAACATCATGTGTCTAACCTGCAAATGGTGTTAGCTTAGCCCTTAACTTTGCTTTTCTTTTAGACTCTGATTTAGTCATGGTTTTTATATGCTAGGAAACAGTTCTAGACTTCAGAAAAGTGTAGCACAGGGCTGACACAGAGTCAAAGTGTAGCACAGAGTCATTGTGCTGTTACCTGTTGCTGTGACTGTTCATTTCTACACTACTACACTACTATCATGCTCTGCTTTTAGTGGAATATCTTGGAAATCCTGATGGGATTCTAGACAGCAAAGAACAAATAGAAAACACAAATAGAAAGACATTTAGTACACTTGGCTTCTAGCCTTGGTTGGAATGCTAAGAGATGTGTGGAACATCAATTTTGTCCTCAATTTGTCGGCCAGACTTTCAACATTTTATCTTTACGGCTATTAAGAATTTTGTTTTATTGGTCAATTCTATACTTTTGTTTTCAAAATTTCACAGGTAGTAATTATGTACTTTTTGTACATAATTAGTGTTCCTAAACACTAGTGGTTCGGTAGATTGAATAGGGCTGCAGACTGCACCTCTGCTATGAAATGCTCCAAACTCTAGCATGAAAGGAGTCCATATGGGCAACATTGCTCACCAGTCTGGCTTCCAGATCAGTGGTCATTCAGTATGCCACAAGTCATATTTCAGGTTGGATGTTATAAAACCACCTTAAAGTTACAAACTGTAAGTATTAATGCAATTTGATATGATTGTGATCATCACATTTGGATATCTTAGTTAATTAAACACACATTTCAATATTTTTTCTTTAAAAGTGATCAGCAAACCTTCTCTCAAATGGTAAAATTAATGTTTTCAGATGCGGGGATTGGAAAGCAAGAGAATAAAGAATACAGATGCTGCTATAGAACTGTGCATACACATGGAAAATGTTGCCAAGGCCAGATGGCGGAGGCAAGCAAAACAGGCCCTGACTGGACAAAAAGGAGTAAAAGGAGGCACAGGCACAGACTGCCATGACGAAGATTTATTTACAACACAAAACAAACCAAAAACAGGAAACAGGCACGGGGGCCTGAACACGAAAAACAGAAGAGGCAGGTGAAGACAACGACAGGGTTAAGGTAAGGGTATGCCCATAACTAAGACAAAGACTAACCAACTTATATACAAAGTGAAGACCAATGAACAGACGGGTGATAAACACAAACTTGGATCAGCTGAGGGAAGACCAGTTCATGGTCTTACAGCGACTTCTAGCAGTTGCTGACCGGTATCATGACAACGGCACCGCTGTGTACTGAAAATACTTTTTTGTCATGTTTACACAATATTTAAAAAAAAACCTAATTTCATTACATTCACTTTACCCACATAGTATTATTACTGAGGTTCTTCAGAATATAACCACATGTGTCACTTTTGCATAGATGTTTTTAGTTAGATAGAATTAGATATAAATGCTTACAAAATGTAAATGTGCCTCAAAGTGCCTCACAAGCCTCGGACCTCAGAGGTTTAAGACATGCAGTTTGTGTGGTGCTAATGTCGAGCTTTAGGTTCCAATTACTTGTCAGCTACCTTAAGTCATAGATAAAGAAGCAGACTTGGTTGATTAAATGCATTTGGAGTAAGGACAAAATAGCAAATTCTCTGCTGAACTATCACTATCACAGGCTTTCAAAAAACCCTAAGAGTGAGACTGTAGTGAGAGATTCAGCTAGCTGGAGTAGGACTGAAGGGAGATGTTCAGATATCTGGAAGGAGATGCTCCAATATCTGGAGTGAGACTGAGGTGAGATGTTCAGATATCTGAAGTGACACTGAAGTGAGATGTTTAGATATCTGGAGTGAGATGGTCAAGTGTCTGGAGTGAGATTTGAGTTAGATATTCAGATAGCTGGAGCGAGACTGAAGCAAGATATTCAGGTAGCTGGAGTGAGACTGGAGTGAGATGTTCAGATATCTAGAGTAAAACTGGAGTGAGATGTTCAGATATCTAGAGTGAGACTCACAGCAATGTTCCTTCATCCAAAGTAAAAAAGAACACCTACCTGAAAAATAACCTTCAGTGGATGTTTTTTTTGGAGAACTATTTTTGTCCTGGTGGAAGGGTGTGCGTGTTCTTATGATCCCAGGAGCTATGTTGTCGGGGGCTTATGCCCTGGTAGGGTCACCCAAGGCAAACAGGTCCTGGGTGAGGAGTCAGATGAAGAGTGGCTCAAGAGACCCCTAATGAAGAAAAATAACCTGAAGAAATGTTTTCCCTTGCCCAGATGCGGGTCGCCAAGGTCCCCCCTTTGGAGCCAGGCCTGGGGGTGGGGCTCGATGGTGAGCGCCTGGTGGCTGGGCCTATACCCATGGGGCCGACCGGGCAAAGCCTGAAGAGATGACATGAGTCCCCCTTCCAATGGGCTCACCACCCGTAGGAGGGGCCATGCCGGTCGTGTGCAGTGTGAGCTGGGTGGCAGCCAAAGGCGGGGACCTTGGTGGTTCGATCCTCGGTTGCAAAAGCTAGCTCTATTGATGTAGAATGTCACCTCTTTGGTGGGGAAGGAGCCTGAGCTGGTGCACGAGGTTGAAAGGTTTCGACTAGATATAGTTGGACTCACCTCGACGCATGGTCTGGGCTCTTGAACCAGTCTCCTCGAGAGGGGTTGGACTCTCTTCCACTCTCGAATTGCCCATGGTGAGAGGCGTCAAGCAGGTGTGGGCATACAGATGATGTGGTTCTGTTGGCTTCATCAGGCCATGACCCTCAGCTCTCACTGGAGCAGTTCGCAGCCGAATGTGAAGTGTCTGGGATGGGGATCAGCACCTCCAAATCCAAGCCCATCTGATACAAGCAATGAGTTTCCTCCGCAGGGTGTCTGGGCTCTCCCTTAGAGATAGGAGTAATCCAGGAGGAGCCGCTGCCCCTCCACATCAAGAGGAGCCAGATGAGTGGCCCAGGTATCTGGTTAGGATGCCTCCTGGTCGCCTCCCTGGGGAGGTGTTCCGGGCATGTCCCAATGGGAGGAGACCTTGGGGAAGACCCAGGACACTCTGGAGTCTTTCAGCTGGCCTGGGAATGCCTCGGGATCCCCCTGGACGAAGTGACCAGGGAGAGGGAAGTCTGGATTTCCCTACTTAGGCTGTTGCCTCCCCGACCCGACTCCGGTTAGGCGGGAGATAATGAATGGATGGATGTATATTTTTGTTAGTGAGATACGTGAGCCTGATCTTTCAATTCCTCAGCTTGTAGATGGATGTACATAATTTATTTCAGAGAAGTGGGAGCTCCATTTGAGTCTAGTGAATGAGATTCTGCCAATTCAAACAAAAATATGAACTGATGGATCTTCTATTAAGTTTTGAGTTCCTGTAATTCTGAGTTTAGAGCACAGATAAAGTGAGGGGGAGAAAGAAGCTGAAGGAGAGGCTGCATTCTGTAATGACCATAGGTGAAGGAACAAGTCTGTTCAAGGTTAGACGAAAGTGTGCAGGAGCTGTTTAAGCTTTCATGTGAAATGAATACTGATTTAATAGAAATGTTACTCCTTTAATATGGTGTTAACCTAACTGCTTCCTGGAGACACATTGCCCTGCACAATTAAGACCTGCAGCTCATCTATAGCACTGTTGCTTAACTTCAGTACCTTTGCTTGATCTGTGTCAGTTGTAACTGGATGGGTAGCATTTAAGCTGTTTTAGATTCTGCCTAATACAAACTATAGAAACAGTTTTACCCAACTTATTTACCTGTGCCAACTTACCTAAACCGATATTTTTTAATTGATCATATGCCCACTACAAAAACCACATTTTTGGGGTACATTTCAAATTTCTCCAGTGAAAGAATAACCCGAGAACCCCCCACACCGCTCCATAAGTATGGGCTTAGTGCCTCCTATACATGAATCTCTTTTGATGCTTCTTCTAGGGTTGATGAGAGGAGAGGTGAAACACGATATTACTTGTTAAGATCCTTTTTTTCAGCTACTGAAGCTTGGCGGCTTTTCAAAAATTCATTGCATTTTGATGGAGGATTAGGAGAAAAAAGGAATTCTGTCTTGTGGATGAGATGATATAACAAATTGTGCTTAGCGCAGCCAAGGAACTAATATGAAAATTTAGGTTTTGATTCAAGTTCTGGTGATTATTGCTCTGTACCCAGTGAAAGTCTCAATTTATGCTGGATTTATCTATGTGAGAGGTTTTATTGTTGGGTGTCATGCTGTAGTTATTTTTTTGCTTAAAATGACTAAGGTCTCCATCATTTCTATAATTCTGTCGTTTATCTTAAGTGGCAATGCTGTCATGGCAACAGAAGGCAAGAGGCTTCAGAGAGAAAGGCTGAATAGAAAAAATGCATCTGCAAAGGTATGCAGCTTTCTTTAACACACACATAGACATACACACACACACACACATATACACTCATAGACACCCTAAGTGAACCAGTTGTGTCTCTTTTTTGACCACTATGCTAAAGCTGCAGAGACCAGATCAATGGTATTTTGGGTTGCTATGAATCATGGAACACCCCAGACAGGCCTTAGAGACAGGAGGAAAGCTGAAAGCCTGAGATATTCCCTGCAGCAACAAAAGGCGTTCCTGCTGATTCACTGTCTGACCTTCTCTCATCTTTCTCTCTCTGTCTTTCTCTCCCATCTGTTTCTGTATCTTACTCATTCTTTAGACATTTATATTACTTTTCTCCTTTCCTCCTGTCTCCCACACTCTAACAATACCTCTTTCCACTAAACTTTCATACCAGCTTATGTTGATTTCTGGCTTTAGCTATTTTTTAAAATGATATTTAATGGTCAAGGCGGTTGACCAGTTGTATATCCAGCCTACTTGGTGAAGCTGTTCAATCAGTTAGACTAAACACCCCAAGGGTGTTTTCACACTTCTGCCCTCGTACATGTGAACATGCCAAACGAACTCAGATCCCTCTGAAACAAACCGAACTGAGACCGCCTGCCTCAAAACAGTTTTGCTCTCCATCAGTTGAAGAAAAATAGTAACATAGATCTTTATGGAAAATGTAGAAGTTTGGTAAAGCTGTTAACCATCTACTCTTATTGAGAAACAAATTCCCAACAGGGCTCAAGATGGCGACTAAAATGATCGCCAATGCGACTAGATTTTTTTATTTTGCTATGTTTTTTAGTTTTGTTTTTTTTTTTCAATGGTGATTGTCTCTCAAATGAAGAAAAGTACAAGAAAAGTGACAACTCAATGTGCAGATCCGCTCAACCCGAGTCTGCCGTTCCCACTATACTATCACCTGATTACTTATGGGAATTTCAGTTCTTTTTAAAAAGTCGGATCAGTTGGATCAGATCACCAAGAAGATCCTTTGGCTCCCAAATGCTACAGGGGTAGACGCCACATTACCAGAGCGTGGCCACACTGCGAGTGGCAAAAGCATCATATAAACTAATACAGGTACACATGGTTTTCTGATGAAAACACAACAAGACTCCGTGACATAAAATACATTTTATTCTATATACATGGGCTTAAGAAATAATTTCTGAAAACATTTCACTCTTTCCTTTCTCTCTCACACACACTGTGGTTACTGTGTTATCGCTATAGTGGCTCTGTATTAAATATATACAGGACTGGATCTAAAATCCTTGGAAAAGTGGTAGCTTTGACCATATGATGCCCGTTCAGCATCTGTTACCAAACCAGCACCGCATACAGGTACACATGAATGCATAGCTTTGATAGCTTATAGGTTTATAAAATGGGGTTTTAAAATGGACAAATATATTCAAAGCAATTGTTCAGTCTTATCTATGAAATGTAATCCATTGGGATCTGGTTTGGAACGTACAGCCCCATGCAGAACATGTGTGAGGTATCTTTATCAAAGAACCGACTCATTCACAACCAACACATCTCTATCGAGAGCAGTGTTGATAGAATGAGTTTCGTATGAAACGATTCGCACTGCCTGGCAACCTGTTGCAGAGTACATTCTAAAATATAAGAAAAATCAACATTAACTACACGAGATATTTTACTTTGGCAACAATTTAGTCTGTGCCGTGTTTTCTTGTTTAGTGTGAACGCTTTTTACATGGGGTAAGACTCAGTTCAGAAAATGAACTGAGACCCCATCTGAGCTGAAGTGGAGCTTTTTGGACCACTTTTAGAGGACTGTGTTCGGTTCCTTTTAAGAGGACTATATGTGAAACATCCTAAGCTGGTTTGAAAAATCTTTTCAGCAAGAAAGTGTATGCCATGTGGCCAAAAGTCTAATCACAATGCATTTTCAACATTATTGGAACATTAAAATAAACCAAAAATGTAATTCAAGATAGTATTTTAAAATCCAAATAAAACAAATGTCTTACATTGATTGCTGTGATGTATGGAAAGAAAACTAATTTAGTAGATGTGTGGCCTTTATTCTCTCCTGAAATACAAGATGTTTTCCTCAAACATGTTTTTTTGTCACGATAATTTAATCACATAAATCACTTCTTAATCACTTCTTCTAACCATCCTGCTGGTTTATGCTGTTGAGAGTGAACAGCTAGACGTCACTTTTCCCATCTACTGAAATAGGATCACCTGAAGTAGCAACTGTTCTAATTTCAAGCCTTTGCTTCAGGGAATGACAATGGTATATTTACTTTGTATAACAATTTGCGTTCATTATTTACTTTTTCTAATGTTCATAATTGAGGACTGGGGCAACATAGATTGCTCAATTACGGATGTAAAAAACAAATTCGGTTCAATCTATCCTGTTATTAAACAGAAAGGCAAACTTACAGTCAAATGTGACCTATGAGCAAAACTGCAGTAACATCATCATCAGTATTGAAACTGATAGGCAATTGTCATTTTCATGTTTTTTTTCCCTCAGACAGAACAAATATGAACATTCATGCTCTCTGTAATTGTGTGTGTGTGTGCTAGCATGTGTGTGCTTGGGTTGGTCTAGGGCAGGGCTATTCAACTACAGTAGCAAGTGCGCCGGATCGGGGGCCACAGAATTTCGTGCTGTCCAGATTGTCGTTGCCGGCGGAGTGTGTGTGTGGGGGGGTTCTTGCACGAAAAACACCCTCCGCGTCAGCCCAAATGTACCATCGACCCGGTATGTGCGATGGCCAGTCCAGCATTGTGTCAGTGCCACTTTAACCTAGCCGTTTTGACGACGACCGGTTCTAAACGAGAACTCTGAACTCTGTTTAAGTCGCTGGAGTAGATACATCACCGAGCTAAAACTACAAAGATTTTTCCCTCGCTGTGTGTGGGACCGGATTCTCTTTCGTTACTGCCAGCTCTGCGCTGCTTTTTTTAACACACCCATTTTCT
>JBBPCY010132594.1:0-16505 GCA_037974405.1 Brachyalestes nurse | reverse complement strand
ATGGAGTCTGCACAGTTCCCTTCTGATGTCATCTGCTGAGAGGGACAGAGAGAGACAGGCTGAGGGGGCAGGAGAGGGGGAAGAGAATGGAGAAGGTGGAAAGAGCTGAGTGTGGGGACAGGAGACGCAGGGCAGTCAAACCTATTGAAGTGCATATTTAGGTTGTTTGCACGTTCAACGTCCCCATCCATCCCAACACCTCTCTTTTGTCTCAGGCCAGTAATGGCCCGCATTCCATTCCACACCTCCCTGTTATTGTTTTCTTGAAGTTTGCTTTCCAGTTTCCTTCTATAGGATTCTTTACTCTCTTCAATCTTGGCTTTAAGCTCCTTCTGCACCAGTCTCAACTGTTCTTTGTCACCGTTTCTGAAAGCTTGTTCAGTGTAGCTTTGATGTCTTTGGTTACCCAAGGTTTATTGTTGGGGAAGCAATGAATTAGAAGAAGCTACTGTATATTGCTTCATGGCACATGCTGTAATATAGCACATAATAAAGCTGCCTTCTGAGCCAGAGATTTGGGTTTGCTTCGTCATGCTGATTAGCATACTGTGCTATCTGAATAGGCGTTCTTAGGCTAGACACCTAAAGCTACAATCAGCTTCCACTGCAGTGTGATTACATTGTAAGTTGCTCTGTATAAAGAATTAGAACATACAAATGCATCAGTTGAGGGTAAAAATACAACTGCATCAGGTGAGGTCAGTGAGGGTTGATTTTTTTTTTAAATGAGCATAAAAGATTAGGTTTCCCAAGCCAGGACTTAGCCAGGCCTTGTTCCTTATTAGATCACATGCTTTGATGGCATGCTTTCACAACAGCCAGGCTCTCAGCTTGCTAACTTCATTGCTGGTTTGACGCCTTGACCCATATCTGAAGGCGCACTGCATTTTGGGACATAAGTGGGCTTTCCTTAAAAATAGAATCAAAGTCATTTCAGCTGTGCATGTTATCAATCTAACCTCCAGCATCACGAGAAGTGGGGGTGCTGCAGCGTTGCAAACATATTCATTTATTTTTCCACCATTTTGTCTTCTGCTTTGTGTGTGTTCGAGTATTAATACTCAGTGCGTTACTTTGGGCGTGACACAGTCAGTTACTGTGCCACATTTCAGCAATATAATTGCTGATCATTTTCATATAGCTGGTCCAGAATGAGAGAGCAGAGAGAGAAGAATGTGTATCAGTGGCTTGATGTGTCAGTTATGCGTACACATTATTATCTGTCACATCATGCACATTACATTTGATGTAAATTATCCAACCCCCCCTCAAAAAATGGGCAAAATGTGAAATGTACCATTGCAATGTATATGCTGCTGAATAGTTCAGCTCAGCCTAATTTAAAACACCTTTCCAGCGTCCCAGCTAATTTATCTGCCATCTTTATCTGCCAAGAGCAGCAGTGTGCCAGTTGTGTCAGAATTACCAAAGACGAAAGCAGAGTGTGGCCTCAAAACAGCTTTTTTCAATTTATTGAGGGCCCTGATGGACGTTCCAAAAGAATCCCTGACATGAATGAGATGAGCCACAACTGATAACTGGTGATATGAACAATAAGAGAAACTGAATATTTGAGAACATCACGTTTTAGCATAGTGGTCCACAAAATTGTGTACCAAATTGTCCATTATATATCCTTCTCATGAAGAATCACATCAAGTTTTTAAAAAAAATCTGATTTCAAATTATTCAAAAATAACCAATGTTCAGAGCTCCCTTTGTTATGAAACCACTTAAGTAGCAGTTTGAAAAGATGCAGCGGTTGTCTTCATTTGTCTCAATGGAAACATGTTCTAGCCTTCACCCTTGGCTTGCCTTTCCTATGGTTTGCAATAACAAATAAACATGCCCCTTTGCCTGCAGTGTCCTTGAGGCTGTAACTGTGTATTAGTGTGAAAAAAAAGGAAATGGTGTGGGTGGTTTTCTGTAAAAAGCAATGGTCTAAACACCACTCACCTTGCGGTTTGAGTGGCTATAAGAGCTTGTGAGTAGTGCAGCTGTAATGTCCATCCATGACATGTGCAAGCTTGCTAGCATAATGCCAGTAACTATCTCTCATCAGTAATCTATCTCTCATTCTGAGCTTTTATAGAGACACGGTAACATACGGTCAAGGTGAGCAAACCAGACTGTACTTTATATATTAAGTGCACTTAAATATATTTTTCTCTTCACAAGGGAACTGGAGTCAGAAGCGAGCTTGTTCCTGGTTATGTTCTACAGTGACTGTGAAGTCCCATGTAAATGTCATTGTTTTGAGGTTCCTATGGGGTTATATAATTTTGTCAGGGTTTTGTTCAGCCAACCTCTCTTGGCCAGCAGGGACCCTCATAATCTCTGGGGCCTTGATATTTGCAAGGAGTCACTGCAAGTAAAGTAAAGTGGCCCCTTATAGGCCCCTGATACTTACGACTATACTAGTCACGCATGAATATGCCACAGCATGAACAATGTGAAATTCGTTCTCTGCATTTAACCCATTCACCAAGTTATGCAGTGGGCTGCCACCAACAAGGGTCAACTGGGGGGCAGGACAGTACCTTGCTCAAATGGACCTCAGTAGTTGGGATAGCAGTTGGGATTCGAACCCACAACCTTCTGATTGCAGGGGCAATGCCCGAACTACCAGGCCACCAGCTGCCCCAAGTGTGAGGAAATTCTAAGAACCTCCACAAAGGTAAAGATTCTAAGCTGTACGTCCATGCCATCACTCATTTAGGAACCATAGAGCTGTTAACCATTTAGTGTTATTGCTCAGTTTGGAGACCACTAATTCACATGTTCCAGCCAGGAGAACATGAAACATCTCATCAGTTTTGAGCTATGCGTGTGAGAATGCAAGTCAGAATGAAGGTGCACTTTTTCCACTGGCTCCCAACTCCCAAAAGTAGCTTAATGAATAACAAAGGTCTACATTTGTAAATTTGTTAGATTTGATGAAAAACTGGTGCACTTTGTACCTTGGGCTTAGCTTGTTCCAGGTAACTGAATTTTTGAAGAACCAACACAACAACAAGACCTATTGTGTAAAGCGCTGAGCGCTCTCCAAATTATGGGTCAAGGTTATGTCTTCAGTTCCATCCAAATCTCATTATCTCAGTAATGAGAGCAAAGCTGTAAGCATCTTATCCTAATCCAAAGCATTAGCACACGGTGGCTATCCCAGTCTCTTTTACAACCTTGATGCAAAGTGCATACCTGGACAGAGTTAATGGGAAACAGCAGCCTGCTACCACATTAGCCTCTGTGTTAACCAACAATAGATTAAAATCCTTACACTTGCTCTTAGATTAGTTTTAACTCCACAGGGGTCTATTCAGTTCAATTGGTGACCCCTGGGGCAACTCATGACAAGTGTGTGTAAATTGTAATTAAGCTATGATTAAATATATATTTACTACATTTTATTGTGCTTAAGTAACTTTATTACATTATTTATAGAAAGTTAGTACACTTTTAATTTATAATTTATTATTTAATGATTTAATATTTAATGCTACTGGGTGTAAACTCTTTAGTTCATACTTTAGTGCAACTTGAAAGGAACTGTATTTATAATGGAAATATAATACCTGTAACGTAAATCTTTAAAAATATTAATCTTAAAATTAGTCATAACCAATTTCCACTAGCTTACTAGGTCTTCCCCTAGGGCACATGATGCCATGAAGCCAGAAGAATGAAGCTAACACACACCTCACCATGGTTGGACACTGAACTTACAATCGTCTCATCTGTTCTAAAGTGGCACAACTACCGTTCGCTTTAGTTGACCTCATCAATTGCGAAGGATCAAACTCTGATACAGTAAGTGTAATTTAGTAGGTTAAGAAATACAGTATACACTAAATGTGATGCCTGACCAGTACACCAACAGGGACTTGTATGACATTGCATTCAAATAAATAGACTTAAATATGGATTTGTTCCCCCCTTTGCAGCTAACTCTTCTCGGAAAGCTCTCCACAAGATTTTGGAGTGTTTCTGTGGGAATTTGTGCCCAGGGTCCAGCACTGGTGTTGGACAAGACGGCCTGGACCCTCCTTTGTGTACTGGGGCACTGTCATGCAGGAATAGCAGGGGCGCTGGAAACATTTTTAATGTGAGTGGGGCGCATCGGTCTATGCATGGGTGGGCAGGGCGCAGGTGAGCGTTTGGGTTGGGGGCGGGGTTTGGACGGGGTGGTGGATTGGTCGCTGCGCATGAAAAGTCTCGCCCCTTTTGGGGGGTGGGGGGACGTTGCTAAGCGTGTGCAAAGTCGCGGCCCAACTTTAGCTTTAGGTCTAAGGTGCTGAGTTTGTTGCCTGTTTGAGAAAGATTATTAAATTAAGATTAAATTATTAGAACACACTGTTTGAGTTTTTCTACTTTTTTGTTTAGTGTGGCAAACAGACACAGTCTCGATAGAGTGGGACTTAGGTAGTGACAGGTTTAGCCAATCTGTCTACTGCCTGCCTTTGGCACTGGTTTGTCAGCAGAGACTATCTAAGCTGCACTGCCGGCTATGTAACAGGCTATGGGCCATGCTGCAAAAAATGAGAGCAGCACTGTGAAGAGTGGATACCATTTTAGGCTCAAAGACCATACTTGCCCTCAAATGTGGACCAACTGTCAACAAAACCTTGCAACAACAGAAGGTTAGTAAAGTGAGGCAGTAGTGTGGAAGCATGCAGCAACTTGACTAACGTAGTAAACTAAGGTTAATAACATCACACCCAGCATTTGCACCACACCCAGCAATTCCATGTGCTTGTGGATGGTCAGTATTTACACATGTTTGATGTCCAAACACACTCTTGCCAAGTGTTTTGATAGACACAGTGATTAATAACAAAGAGTGATGACCTGGATATTTTTTGTTGAATACATGGGATGTATTCAAAAGTGTATTAAATACTATGATCTTACATCATGTATATTTTATATTTATAGAACACTAAAAGTGCTGTAAATATGATACATATCTCAGTGTGTGTGTAGTAAATTCATATCATTAAAGCTGTACTCTGATGTACTGTGTTGTAATGTACTGTAATTCTTGTACTGTAAAGCTGATGCCGTTACCCATGCCTATTCTAATGAATATTCAGAAAACATCTTTGCTCCATTAAAGACAAATTTCAGGATAGAACTGGGTCAAAGCCTGTCAGTGCTTTCCATGATCTGTCTCTAGGCCCCTGTGGGGGGGCGAGTTTGATTCTTGTCCTGGGGACAGCAAGGGCTCTGGCTCACAAAGCTGTCACCCATGAGCCACCGCCCCAGCAGCCAATGTGAGACCCAGCGTGATTCATCCCCCAAATGAAGCCTGCAGAGTCCATGCTGCAAGGCTCCGTGGGCATGGAAACAGTGCCATCCTCTTGCTGTGTACACTCTGCTCTGGGACCAGTAAGCCTGCATGCACAAATGCACATTACTTTCCTTTCCAAAGCACACAATTAATTTACAACCAAACTCTTGTGTTTAGTGGGGCCCTTGTAGACCACTCAGGCTGTGTTGTTGTGTGTTGAACCATGCAAGAACATCTAGCAATCTGTACACTTGAGCTTTTCCCTATATTAGCTGCACTGGTTACCATGAGCTTCAAGAATACATTTCACCTTCTAACATGTTAAACATTAGATTTTTCTTATTTTACAGTGTCCAGCTCTGCATTCTGGAGTTTACAGTTGGCACTGGTCAGGGTAGGTAGTTCTAGTTCTAAAATCCTGAAACATGCTTGAAGTAACTGTAAAATGCTACATGTATACACAAATATGAGATTTTTAATTTCTGAAAGTCAGATGCATTAATTTGAGAGTTAAAATAACTACATTACCATCAACCACCTGCATGTTGAATCCACAGTCATGGCTTTGATGGAGCAACTCTCAATACAGGAATAGTTCATCAAAAGATGATATTTACACAGTTCTCCACTTATTCAAAACTGCCTTTAGCTCCTCATTAAGGTTGTGCACTCTAGTTGAGGTAGTTTAGGACATATTATGACTTACTGTGAGCTATAAAAATGAACAAAACGTCACCTCAACACCAAAAAGCAAACCTTGTTTCTAAAAAGACTGTTTGCAGCCTTCAGCTAAATGTTGAAATTTGATGCAGTTTGAACAGGTTGAGAAAAGGTTGCGGATGTATTTCCAGAAAATATTTGAGTGACTATTGACTTCTAGCATTACCAGCATTAGCCTTTCGTTCTGAACTAAAGAAGCAAAACATGGACACCAAAGTGGCTTGGGTGACTGGCTATATCTGGAGTATAAGGGAATCTCATGTTCATGAAATTTTTTGCCAAACCATTCCTTAAACAGTGGGTAAAAAGTGCTGCCACTCTTGCTGATGCTGACACATTTACCTTTCATAGTGGATTAAAAAAACATTTGGCAGGAACAGCACAGCAGGTAGACTGTTTGGAGTGTAAACAGCAAGTGTGTGGGAGTTGCAGGCCGATAAATGCTTAATAAATGAGGGAGCGAGCATCAGTGTGTGAAACAGTCTGTGATTCAGAATGGCTTGACCTTTTCTGCTAAGAGATATTAGAACCAGGCACGACTGTGTCTCTCAAAAAAGGTTCCAGTCCATTTAGAGCTAAATTACCCGAGGGGCTTTTTCAGCATTGTAGGATCAACATAATGATTTTCCATGACTTCTGATTTTTTTTTTGCCAGCCATAGAGACTGTGTGGCAAGATCCCTGCATGTAAAAATAACTTTGCAATCAGTGCTCACACTGTGCTGTGTGAAATATAGAGGATATGTAAGAGTAACATATCAAATTTACGTTACATTTACGGCATGTATCAGACACTTTTATCCAAAGCAACTTCCATTCCCTAACTACAGGGGGCAGTCTCCCCAGAGCAGCTTGGGGTAAAGGGTCTTGCGCAAGAACCCAGTGGTGGTCTGCTGAAGGTAGGATTCAGACTCATGACCTCTTGATCTGGCGGCAAGTATCCTACCCACTAGACCACCACCACCCACATAGTGCCAGTGCTATATTGTAGGTATCCAAATAAGCTGAGCTGGGTGATCTGAATCTTTGGGCACCACACCACTAAATTTGTCATAGTCAGGATTAGGATCTCCTCAGGCACTGCAGTGAGTGAAGTGCAACAGCCAGGTTTTCCTGCTTTTCCTGCTTTTTTTGGGGTGGCTAGATGACAGTGTTCGATGGTTCTGCACGTTAAGTTTGCTGAATGGAAAAGGTCCATTGAGGTTGGCATACAGCTCCAGTACTTCTCCACTGTACAGCAGGTGGAGTTTTTGTTAGGCAATCTAGAAGGGGAACCAAGACATTAGGTTGAATTTTAAGAGCCAGGGCAGATAGATGCCACACAAAAGATTTTTAGAAGGGCTTTATGGGAGGACACCAGGTTTTAGCAGCCAGGGGAAGGGGAGGGGTCATTCATTCTTCATCTCTGTGAGTCTTATTAGGAATGCCAAAGGAAGAGACTAGTACGAGAAGAGAATGATGTCGCCACCCACAGGAGACAACTGGTTGTGGGCCAATGGCTGGTCCAGTGAAGGATTTTGGGCCAGTGAGAGCATTTTTTATGTGGTGAGCAAGCTGTTCGTGAAGGACGGCTGGGAACAAAAGGAAGTTATCAAGTATGATTGAGACGAAAATTCAAATTCCAAAATTGGGGGTGAGATGTGACCTCCCTCTATCTGAACCCTTGGCCACCACATAGTTCTTGAACTCTGCTCAAGACCCTGGGATGATTTAGGGCCATTTAAGCCAAATCCCATATAGGACAGTTTTAAAGTTTCCATTAAATGCCACAGTTTCCTAGAGAGTACTTTTAATTTTAATTTGAAAGTCATCTAATGTTTCGAGAATTATCAACAGGTCATCTGTTAAACCATCAAGATCCTTTACATTATGAGATCAAGCCACAAAATACTATTACTGACCATGAGACATCACTGAAAAAACACATTTTTTAATGGCCTCTATATTTTTATAGCATTCCAGAACAAATGTGACCTGAATGTATAAGGAAATCTTTTCAAATTATTATCAGATGCCTGGGATTATGGAAGATCACTGTTAAATGACTGTTCCTGAAACCGAAAAAGATATTTCTTGACAGATCAGCTCTGTGTGAAGGCACAGATGATTAGTAGAACTTCTCTACTTCTATTACCCACCTATTTCAAGTGAACAGACTATAAAAAATTGCAGTTCGACAGAAGCTGAACAGTCAACCCATTAAGTGACATCACACTGGCCCTTAAAACCACTGCAGCAGGTTTGAAACTCCCAGGTTGGTCTGGGCTGATGAATCATGTTTTCTCTTATATCACATGGAGGGCTGGGCTTGTGCATTGCTTAGCTGGTGGTGAGTGGGTACCAGATGCACGATGTGCATAAGGCTAGCCAGCAGAGGCAGTGTGATTCTCTGGGCAGTGTACTGCTGGGAAACCTTGGGTCTTGGCATTCATGCGGATGTTACTTTGATACATACCACCTACCTAAATATTGTTGTATACCAAGTACACCACTTCATGGCATTGGTATTCCCTAATAGCAGAGGTAATGCTCCCTGCAACACTGCAAACATCGTTCAAGAATGGTTTTAGGAACATGACGAAAGGGTTAAGTGTTTGGTCTTGGCCATGAAACGTCCCAGACCTCAATCCAATGTGCGGCATAAACTAAAAGAACAGTACAGACCTGAACAAATGAAGAGGTCTGGTGGCTCTGTTATCCAGAGGGTAACATTACATTACATTACATACATAACTAATCATTTCAATTGCTGAAGCAAGTGCCCATTGTGTTCTTTTGTAGGAGGAAAGAGTTCTCAGTAAATTGCATATTATAGGACTATAGAGAATTTACATCCATAAAGGATGAATTATTCTCTGAGGTAACTGACTGTATAACACCAAGCAGCAGTAAACTACGTGGAAATTTTTCCTTTAAATTGCTTGCTTACTTCTAAAATAAAAACAAACACTATCTTATTCTTAAAATTTGGTTATTTGGCAAGTTAAACAATTCCTATTTTTTAATACAAAGCATTAAATCCACAATTTTCACCCCACAGCAAAATAGAGTTTAAGGAATAACTAAGATTTTAAAGTTAGTGACCATGGGAACAGACAGGGGAGGCAGATTTCAGTACTATGCCATGGAATTAACGCTTTAAATCCATTCAGTCTGTTACCAAACATTATGGGTATAAGAGACGTTATGTATTAGAGACAATATGTGCTTTCTGTATTAAATACTTTCTATTAACTATAAAAATGGACAGAAGGGTACTTGAGAGGCACAACTCAGAACATAACTCAGAAACAAAGGAGTTTGGTCTTTGCAGGTGAATGAGCAAGCCACCACAACTATTTTCACAGCTGTGATTTTGTGGCTTAATTTGCAGAAAGAGAAACATTTAAGAAAGTTAAAAAAAAAAAAAGAAAGCTCTAAGAAACATTTTAGGAAATAAAATGATACCAGTGACTTTCTAGTTATTCAAATAAAAGCAAAGTATTACTTACATAAAGACTAATATATTAAGACTTCTCAACTGAATTTGGCAAAGAAATCTCTCCCAAACAACAACGTGTCATTTTCGAATCTGAAAGAAATATCAGTAAATATGAAAATGGATGTGGACAGAATATTCTTTTACATGACATGGACATTCTAAAACTGACTGCCAAGATGTAATTTCCTCCACATGTTCAGTGTGTAGAAAGGAATAACACACTGAAACACTGAAATAAATAGTTCCTCAACAAAAATGCACTGTAATTATCTTTATATGATAAAAAAATAATTTATTGTAAAATATTTTCAATTATGTTTCCTCAAAGGATTGCTTATACAGAAAATGAAGAACACAAACCAGACTAATTTTATAAGTTTTTGTCATGGTCAGAAGTTGACCATAAAAACAAACAAACCTGTGGCAGACAAAGAACCATGTTTTCCATTCACAACCGTATCCTGTCTTATTAACATCTCCTGTGAAGCTGCACTGTCATGCTGAAGCTTATTTTGGACTCAGGTTTGCTTAGGAGCCCTCAGGAGTGGAAAGCACTCAAATGAAGAGGTTGTTTATTTGCTCACCAAAGAGGAAAATACATCATTATTTCCTCTTGTGTCTATCTCCAGCTGTTGGCTCAGGCGCTTGACTAACTCTGACTAACTCCAGACCAGTAGCTGCCTTTGATGCTGTTAGACATCCTGTGTTGATGAATGCTGTCTATTTTGAGATATTAAAGTCATGCTGTCTATCTTAACTATCTAATTATACATAGACATACACTGTTTCTACTTACAGAAACCTTAAACGCTCAGTTAATGTCCTATAGATCCCAAACAGTGCAGCACAAGTCAGGTGAATGCCAGGGCTCTTTACAACTGTGGCAGACATGATGAAATATATCTTAATGTCTATTGCAAGCTTCAAATAAAAAATAGAATGTCTTTAACAACCTTTAAATGTCTGTGTTTAATCTTGAAAATACAAAAGTTGTGCGTTAGCTGACATTTGCATTATAAGTTTTTTTTTTTCAAATTTTTTGAAACGTATGCCTGAAGGAGCAGTCATGGTTTACAAATATGCTGTGCCTTGTTAAGAAAATTACTCTTTATGAATTAGACTTTATCCAGTATTCACTATACCAATATAGCTTAATGCTTGGGAAGATCTTAACAGAATATTGTAACAAAATGACTTTTTTTTGTTAATAAAGCTTTTTTGCTAATAAAGCTTATAATATAATGATTATGAATTTGTATATAGTCACTGTCAGTATTTTTGTTTTTGTTGGTTTTTTATTCTAATTTTAATGCCAGATGCCCTATACACAGTCTCAAATGAATAGGATGATAAAGCCTTTTCCCACTGATTTACATAGAAAGTTTAAAGTTACTTTTTTTGGAAATATAAGGTTTTATTCAGACAATGTCAATATGTAACTGCAGTTATCTGAAACAGGAGAATTTAATGTCAGCACATCCAGGCTACATGACTTAGGTAAAGACAGCTAACGCTGCAGCTACTTTCCTCTGACCTACAATAATGACTTCTTGAGATTGCCCTAAAAATAGCTCCTCTGCTCCGTCTCCTGCTGCTTGCTGCACACCTTCCCTGGAGCAGCAGCCTTTAATATCCCCCTGAAACATTACCAGGGTTCAATATTAAGGCTGTGTGTGCAGATGTCCACTATGATTACATTATACACATTAATGCTGTGTGTGTGTGGACATCAAACAGGTGAGATCATATGCTGTAGATTGGACAGAGGGTGGCTTGGGGAACTTATTACTGGTTATGCAATATATCTGGGGAGATATCTGGGGCACTTCTTTGACATTTAACATCAAGACAAAACAGGCATGCTTGAAGATGGTAAAAGCAGAGACACTCCAATTAATTATTTTACAACATTGGTTGTGAAAAGCCCTATAGAAATAAAATTGAATTGAATTATTTTCTCTGGGTTTTCATTATGTATATATTTAAATTAGCCTTTTAGAACAGTAAAAGAGTAGGGCCTAAAAGTCTGCTAACAAAGACCAGTTTCATTTAGTAAAATTTCATGTGACTTGTCATCACCCTCACAGTTTTGGTAAATTGCTGAAAAAGTTCATTCTGGGTATGATAGAAAGGTGAAAGAAAGCATGGTGCACAGTAGCTTGCTGTGTATGCGGCTGCATAGCTGCAGACTGACACGTGGGCATCACAACTGGAACATCTGGTGACCTGATGAATCACGTCTTTTTTTTTTTACCAAGTATGCCCTTTCATGAGAGCGGAATTCTTTTATGGCATTGGCCTTTTTTTGGAGTTTTTCTGTAATATGATGCCTTAGAAAACAATAAAAGGCCACTAACACTCAATATTTTTTCTATAACTGGTTAACAACATAAAAACCGAACTTTATAAATTATAAATTAATTAGCAATTACAGACAGGTTAGATTATAGTCGTTTCAAAAGTCCCGAGAAGTATGTATATTTGTGAAAGTGTGGAGAACAAAACAATTTTACAAGTTCAATAAGTATTTCACTGTTTACATGAAACACGGTGGCCGTAGTGTGATTTAGGCATGAATTAAAATGCATGAAACGTTCTCACTCAAATTTCCTAATATTACTCACGAAGGTCACAGTACTGAGCTTAATTTCCAGAATGGCTTTTTGTTGCTGTCGGAACAAAACATAGTCTTTTCAAAACAGTAACTTTACAGGAGAAGGAAAAAACCCTTCATAATTTTTAATAACTTCATAACCTAAAAAGAGTGTTTCCTTTAAACATTTAGACTATTTCTAACGGTAGAGGTAGAGGACAGCTTTTGTTCTGATAGTGATGACTCACCAGCTATTTATTACGTGATATATTCACACACTGCCATGGTCTCCATATTTCCTTTGTTTGCATCTCTATTTTTAATAGGTTATTATTCTAAGTGCCTTGTTTATGTTTGACGTGTTATTACCATAAATCATTTCTACATGGTGCACAGTTTCTTTGGTTGAGTGATCATTAACATGCTCTTCAGATATTACAACCAATTGTTAACCTTCGCATGGCCAGATGGAGGTAGCAGGTAAAACTATTATGACTGATTTTGCACATCATTGACAAATCTTGATACAAAAGCAATGGGAGCCTGATAAATTGTGCAGAACAACAAGTTTTTTACTGTTGTTTTCTGTAATTGTACAGTGGACCTATAGGCTAGGTAGAGCTCATAAAGTGGCAAGTGCTACTACAAGATAGAAGTGAAAGGGGATTATCACTAAATATATATTTTTAATGCAAAATTTCCTTCCCTACGCAGTTCAAAAATGTGCATGCCTGGGGGGTTGGATTGGCACAGACAGCTGCAGTGCCAGGGGCATGACAGGGGCCCCAGGCCCACGGCCCAACAAAAAAAAACTGAAAGTCGGAGCCGAGCCGGGGGCCCCCTCACAGTCGGGGCCTTACACGGATGCGTAGGTGGCGAACGGCCCTGCCAGGGGTGCCCAATCCTGGTATTAGAGAACTACCACTAAGGAGAATCCTTTAAACCTATCAATAATATTCAGATGGCCCTGAAGGCCTTCATTACCTGGATCAGGTGTAATAGTTCTACTGCTAACCACTACAGGCTTTAGACATCATTTACAAATTTACAGCCATTGTCCAAGCAGACAAATTTATATGTTGGTGCTGCACATTACATCCATGTCTGTCCTCATCCATGGTTTTAATAAATCAGAAGAGGGGAAGTACTGAGGTGTATGGGAAAACAAACATGTAAAGTTATTTTCTCACACAGGGAGCAAGCACAATGAGTTTCAATCACTGCTAATTATAGGTTCCTCTTTGTCACTGTCCTGGTTGGAACAGGGGAAGGAAATGTTTACTCTTGTTTAATCAGCTGACAGCTAACAGCACACTTCCTGTTTCAGACGTTGAGAATGCACTGTATTTAGTTAGCTGATGCAGAGATAGAGCTCTTATTTGGATCATCTTTGATTGAAATATATGGCATAGAATTTTGTAAGAGGAACTTCACACCCTCACCTGGTTTATTCATTAGTCAAGGGTGTTATTGGCTGGCAATGAGGTCAAGGGTGTATGTGGTGGGTTTATTCAATTCTCATTTAAAGACACTTCCCCCTGGTGGAGATGTGGTTCAAATGCCTGAGGTGTTGATCACTGCTAGCATCCATCTGCCTATTAGACCCAGAGAGCCAGCAGTAGCCATAAAGCATAATGTAACAATTTGAGCAATTCCCCTGTCACTCAAAAACATATTTGAAATCACTGAAAAATGGCACACCTAAAGCATGAATGTTTTTCAGGTTGTTCTGACCACTACGTATGGACATATCTCCACAACAAAGGGCTTTCTTCATGTTCCCTTACCAACAAGTTAATTAGCTCTTACTGAAAGGCAGAATTTTCACCATGATGCTAGATATCCCCTATCATTCCTCCAATTTTTACAATTTATCTTTCTTTTCTTGTGCTAGCATAATACATATTGTTAGGTCAGCAGCAATTATAGACACTGGGTGGAGGGTTTATGTATGTGCTGCTGCCATAACTTCTGTTGCACAGTGTAACTATTAATGAAGTTAGCTATTTTGGCTTGTAGCTTTTTGTTTATGCCTTTTATAAACATGTAGCTTTATGCTGTTTTCCTTTTACCTCAGAAGTGAGAAGTTGGAGGAGGGAATGATGTTGCATGTGGCAATATACTATTCTCCAGTACAATAAGTGTGTAACAAAATACTGCATCTACACGTGACTTATTACACTAGCTAGAAAGCTCAGCAACAGTTATTCACAAATTTACATATGGCATGCTTAAACTTTACACAAAACAATTTGCTTCACAAAGTTGGGTTAGCTACCAGACTAACTCACGAATTCTAACCTAGCTGAGCAGCAATATATTCCTTGTTGTCACCTCATTCACCGCATCTTGTGAGAAACCACTTGTGAGGGCATGTAGAAACACTACTAAACATAGGGCTGCTGCTTGCTCACTTGATCGGCAGACAGACCGTGTTGCAGTGCAATACTGCAACATCCTTGACTTGATGTCTCAGAGGACCTTGACACTGCTGCCTTTTCTGCACTGCTGTAGTGCATCAATACCCGCAGTGAATGACAGACAAGTGATGAGTGCAAACAGCATGCCTCCTTTCTTGTACACTTTAATTGTGATAAGAAAGAATGCCTTTTGGTTGTGAACACTGATAAGCTGGTTTTATTTTCCCTTCACCGCACACACACAGACACACACTCACACAAAAAAAGCCAAAGACAACCTTGGTTGAGTCACTGTTGCACCTTCATGACCCTGACTGTCTACATGTGTGTTTGCGTGTGTGTGTGTGTGCATATAAATGATGAGAGAAGGTGATTACTACTTGCTGATTTGGATTTGAAGAAACACAGTAACAGCTGAGCATGGTCATCATTGACCTGTGCTGAACTCAGGCCCAGAGGCTTGTGTATGCGTCTGTGTATGTGTGTGTGTGTGTGTGTGTGTGTATGTGTGTGTGTGTGTGTGTGTGTGTGGTTGTAGCTTTTAATCTAACATTTCCTGATAGCCAAAATCCAATATGAGCATGTAAAAATGATATTAATACAGTTTTACAGTTTTCATTTTGTTGATTTTCCTGAGCTAAAATGAGCACAGATCTACCGAGAACTCACATCTGTTGACATTATAAAGATTAAAAAAGGTAAATCACGTAAAAATAAGATAATTACTATAGTGTGTGTGTTAATTCTGTTACCACGGTCATCAGTCAGCTGCCGTGAGATAATTCCATTAAAGCAACATCCACATAATCTGATCAGTTTGCAGCTTTCTTGCCAATTTGCAACATCCTCTACAAGAAACAAACTATAATGGCATTTTCTGCAATATTTAGTGTATAATATTCTACATAATATAATATTATATAATATTACATAATTAGGGGATTTCATTAGGATTCATTATAATTAGGATTCAAAAATTCATCTAATTAATTACAAGCTCTCGAATCTAAATTTTAAAAAGTATTTACAAATGTAAATTAATTTTAGCATATGAGTGAATGAATAATCAACATTACAGACTTTCGGCATCTCTTTTATTAACTGCTTTTGGGCTGTTCATTTGCAGTAATGGTCACAACAACAAAAAAATATGACCTAATGCTTCAGCAAGAACAAGGATAGAACTAAGCCCATCAGTAAGGTGCCGTTTAAGACAATGTACATACAAGTACAGGTGTTGTGATGATTTATGCTGCCTTGTCGAAAAATGCTCCCGTGAAATTTATTCAGCTGCCAGTGTTCCAAGGTACCGCAGATTTATGGGCGTGGCACTGAATCCCAAGACTGTGGAACTGCACATGCGCATAAGGGCACGGTAGCACGTCTCCATGTTTCGACAGAACACCTCAACCGGGTTAAAGTCACGTGGTGCGATTAATTTTTTTAGTGTTTTTTTTTCTTTCATTGATTCATTGATCGAAATGAATGCCCCTAAATATAATATAATATAACGATATTATTATATATAGTTTTCTATTTATCTGAGTTTACCATATAAGGAAAAATAAATAAATAAAATGTACCATAACTTGTTCACAGGTCAGATATGTATGTTTTATTTCGGGCACAACACCACTTTTTCACGTCTGAGAGGCTACCGACACTGATACTGCAACCTTGCGTATCTGCCTGTCACGATTCCCGGCCTCGGCCACCAGAGTTCGCTGTGGGACTGTGGAATGGCCTCCTCACGCAGCTGACTGTGATTGCCCTGATTGGGCTTCCCAGCCTGTATTTAAGGGACACGGTGCGTTAGAGACGTTGTGGAGCGTTAATGTTTGGATTGTTGTCTCCGCTCGTGTTGGTCTTCCTGTTCTCTGTCTTCATTTCAATTCAACTCACCTTGTACTCCCACCTCGTCTACTTGTCTGGCCCATGTGCCCGGTCTTGTTTTGTTTTTTTCTGTTTTGTGTAAATAAATCACCATCATCACTATGGACACCTA
>JBBPCY010132565.1:0-16510 GCA_037974405.1 Brachyalestes nurse | reverse complement strand
GATGATTCCAGATGATCAGGTGGTGATCAGTATACTGGTGGTGCTGAATGCTGAGTGGTTGGAACACCTTTATCTAGACTCCTTGTATCTTTAGACACTTTGCAGCCTGACACAATCAAACCTTTTCCCAATTTCTTTCATTTAACCTTCTTTAATCTGAAAGATGAGATAGTTAGACCAGCAGTAAATAGTATTAATATTGAGAAATAAGGCATGAGTAACCTGAGAGTAACCACAAAGGGGTGCCAGTGATTGGGAAATATGCTGAATGCTGGAGCTTTTAGAGGTTCCTTGCAAATTTGGGTAGGAACTGAAAAGCTGAGTGATCGGAGCTACTGTGTGGTCGTCAGTGCTGGGAAGAACATTACATTTTAGTAGCAGCTCTTGTGTGCGCCTCTGTCACAATGACTGGCCCTGCGAAAGAGCTCTTATTATGTACGGCGAGTGCAGAGCTTTGAGAGAACACAGCTATTTCCTATGAACTGGCACCACACCAACAGTCTCCGCTCTGGCCAGTAAGAAGTCAGTCTGGGGGAAACAGTGGCCAGACAGTTCATTAAGGAGTCCAGGCTTTTGAGACATAATTTGTGCCATTTTGTCTTCTCCTGAAAGGGTTTGCTGGCAGTGAGGACTGTTGTCCGATGCTTGTTAGCTGAATCACTCTGACCCAAGCCGTCTGAGAGAATCCGGCCTCAGGATCTGCCCAGTCATGGCACAGGAGGAGCCTTGTTTTTCCCAGATGTTGACAGCTGTTAACTGTCCATGGTGCTGAAACAGAATGTAGAAGTGCTGTGTTGTTATATGGAGGTAAAATCAATACATAGCGACGAGCCTTGTTTTTTGCAGATCTCTCGGCTCTGAATGAACTGGAGTGAGGTGAAGTGTAATGTTTGGCTGCACAGCGCCTAGTTAAGCGTGGGCGAGTTCAGCGAGGCCAACCGAGCTCCTGAAGGTTGCGCCCGGAGCTCTGTAAATCTTTGTTTACATCAAATCTGTGGTGCATTCCTCGGCCTGGTCCACACATACATTTTTAAAAATGTGGGTTTTCCTTCTTCGTTCTTAAAAACAAAACGTGTCCATACATGCACAGTTTCAAAACACATGAAAATTAAAAAAATGCACTGACAAGAACATGCCACATCAGTAGGGGGCAACATAGCCCTAACTGTAAAGCCCTGATGATGGCTAATCAAAAGAAGAAAAAGTTGAAAAAAAGTGGTTACTGGTGCTAACAAGAGCTTCCAAAACCATAGTTAACAAAACGTCATTTTTTGTCCATATTCCTGATTCTGACTGATCTGGATCCAGTGGAACCACATGCTGGTCAGATCTGATATATTGGGCAGATCAGAAAGAAGCTTCATTCCAATATTGGGATGCAGCCCGAGTCGGGGGTGTTGGGTGTATAAGTGACCTCCGTGACGCCTCGGTTCCTCAGTGCAGAGGGAGAGGAACCTGAGATATATGGAAACATCTAAAAAGTTCTGTTAGCAGTTTAACACCAGCACTGTTTAGGCTCCACCCCATAATCACACAAAATCAGTTTGTGTAAACAAAACAGACAAAAGACACACCCTGACGTTACAGGAGAAAAACACAGTTTTCCCGTCTCCAAAGCAACGCTGAAAACACTCTGAACATCTTCAGTCTTCAGTGACCCACAAGTGGACAAAAGGATGATAGCCATGTTTTTAACCTGTTTTGATGGTTCTTAACCAGATTAAGAAACATCACCATCACTCCTCCTAAAGATCTTCTCTCCTGCCATGTTTTGTTCCAACCTGCACCTCACATTCTGCCCACATCCTTACTTAACACTTTGGCCAATCAGGGACTTCTGAAGATATTCATTATCCAGAGCAGGTGGAGCAGATTGTGGCTGTAACCTTCTCAGGAAGGTGGATCTCCAGGACCAGGTCTGGAGACCCTTGATCTACACTGTAAAGAACATCATGATGATCATTTATGGGCATTGACATCATCCCTCATATCATCACTGCTTCATGAATATTTAATGAGTCTATAAAACACAAAAACAGGTTTTCTGAAAGATGGGAACAGGGAGGTTTGGGCTATTTTCATTCCTGTGTGAAGTGAAGCACAATCTTTTTTTCTGCAGAGTTAATTACCCTCAGAAACAGATAAAGCACAAGTCAAAGTAATTCATTCTCCGAAACAGCATCAGCCTCTCTTCAGAAGATGAGGTCGTCTAAGCCACCCGTAGCTGAGAAGAAACCCCAATCAGATTGTGTAAAGACCCTAATTTCTTGCTTTGGTTTTGATTCCACACCACCCTCTCCACCTTCTCTCATCATTTCAGTCACTAAGTTATCATTTACAAGTCAAATAAAGAGAGCACTTACAGGCACCAGCTCTGTTCTGGCTGAGCGACCGGCAAGGTGTTGACAGTACTGCACAGCTAGCGCTGCACTGAATGAATAAACTTCAGCGACAATCAGCCGTCATTCTTGCAGCATGTTGCAGCATCTCATAGGAAGTCCACTGCAGGTCTGTCTCTTCAGCTCATAAAGCTTCTACATGTGCATTTGTTTCATACACACATCACACAACTCCACCCCAATAACCCTCACTGCCACAGACTCAAATGCGAAGATACTGGCGGCCCATAAATCCAGTCCTGCCACTCTTCCACCCTCCTTTTACCTAGGAGTCAATGTTCAGATTAAAAGAAAATTCAGAATCAGACTCTTGTCTGTCCAGCCTGTTTCTCCTAAACAGAACTGAACCCAGTTTAACATCAGTATTAGATTCTGACCATTTTCTCCCACTTCTTAAATGTAGCTCCTCTAATCCCAGCCCGATCCCAGTTTAAGATCTTAAAATGAAATTTCTGTTCTCTCACTGCTCTGATCTTTATTTGTCTCGGGTCATCAGATCTTCAGATAAACCACCAGACCCAAAGGAAAACCTGTTGTTTTTCTTATAAATGTGTCTAAACAACATCTACTACCAAAGTCAGACAGTTTTGAGATCCATAAGGTTGTTAAAGAGAAGAAAACTGAGACGCTGATAAGAAAAGCAGTCACTTTTTTTCTTTTGCTCCTTATTTCTCCTGAATGGGGGATTAGGAGAAACAAGTCAGACTTCAATAATCTCCTGGTAAGAAGATGATTTCTTTCTGATGAGACAAAGAAAAGACTATTTTGAGCAGCAAAATCTTCTACTAGGTGGTCAGTCATTTGGTGCTTATAATGCACACCATATGCTCTGAAGAAAATATTGAATATCACTATAATGATAAACGCTACCATACTGCCCACCCCTACATTGTTTATTATTCTCAATCTACAAGTATTGTACTCCTGTAGAGTATTTTAAAAAAATTTAAAGTACTTAGTTTTCTCCAACCTGGACTGTGTGTTCGGGTGTTTAGGGAGAGAAGCACAGGGCCCAAACTGAGACTGTGGAATCTCTTCAGCCCTCCCACACGCTCTCATCACGCCTGGGGAGCCCACAGAGCCCACACTGATGGCTGTGGTGTTTTTGTCCAACACCAGTTGGCGCTCCCTAGATTAGAATTACATGGAATTCTGTGGATGTGTCATCATTCTGTAGTTCATTAGCATCCAGCCAAAAAAATCGTCCCATCACACGGAGCTGTGATCAGCCGCGGACATCTGATCTGTCCTCTGCACCTTTTTCTCATTCCAAGGTTGTTGCCTAATTACATCAGGAATATTTTTGCGTATCTGTCGTGAACACAGTCTAGTGTCTAGTAAACTGGAAATTGTGCAGGATGATGGTCTTCACTGATTGATCTCACACATTTCACAGATTCCACTGCTCTCTGTGCATCTGATGCTTTATATTAACATTTACAGCATCATATTCAGAGTGACGTATATCTGTGCTTTATAGTTTTATAAATAAACACCCCAACCCTAACCCCTCACACTAGTAAACCTAGATTTTAAATAAAAAAAAGATTCTACCAGAAAAAGGAAAAGAAGTTAGTCCTCCACCAGGGTCCTATCTGATCACACACAGTAGGAGAGTTTTCTCTTAGCTATTTGTAAAGTTTGTGTTCAGTTTATGAGATGAAAATGCAGATGTTCTCCTCAGAGCTCAGTAAACAGGAGGGTCTTCAGTCTCCGTGTGAAGATGGTCTCAGCAGTTTTGATGTTCATGAGAAGTTTATTCCGGTTCTGAAGTTGAGAAAATCTTGATGCAGGTCTCGGACCTTTGAGAAGAGGTGGGTGGAGTCAGATTGGGATTGATGCTCTAAGGGGGCAGAGCTGTGACCGGTAGTCTGATCAGGGCTGATTGGTTAGAAGGAGCTGGACCAGTTTTGGCTCTGGAATGGAGAACCACAGGAACAGGAATGTTCTGCAGTGGTCGAGCGGCATGTGAGAAGTCTCGTGTACAAAAAAATCTGATGGGCTGTTGCATGTGATGCAGTTAATGAACTAATTAACAAGGCCTTCCTGAGTTGGAGTGGAGGTGTTAGAATATTGAGAACATTCAGGGCAGATGTTTTCATGTCAGGGTGTCTTTAAAAGACCCACCACCCACCTCTCCTTACACCTATCACAGTCTATTGTGCAGTTCCTGGCATTCACTTTGTTTAATGCGCTATAGTGGTGTCTACACTACAATCCCACCCCACGTACAACATTCCTTCTCAGTCGTTTATGGATTTTTTCTTAGAACCAAACTAATCATTGTTTGCGGAAACCATTGCAAAATCGTAGAAACCGGAAATATCCTCCAAAGCCTCCTCCACTTCTGCTTTTTTTGTGGCAATATATACTTTTGCATTTTAGTGCTAAATTATTAAGAAAAAAATAATTTACTAATTTTGTAACATAAATATTAACGTAAATTCAACTAAATTTTCATCTAAAATATAACTGTATAATTTTTTTGTACTGTCCAGACAACACAAAGGAACTGTACAGCATTTCCACATAATAACAGTTTCCCGAGTGTTTCTCGAGTGTTCTCATGTTTTTTGTTTTGTTCTTTTTAAAGCCCTGTATTTTTATTACTGTAAATTCAGAAAACAACAGCGCATACCAAAGAAAACGCCCGTGCATGAATTACAGTACAGTCCATACAGGGGTAACATTGATATTTACATTCTAGCATTGCGGGAGTACAGTGTAAACTGTACAATACAGATACGTGTTTACCTTTACATTTTCTTTGAGGGTAATGAATTAAGTTGAGTTTAAAATGAAATTAAATTTGGGGGAATATTTAGGGTTTAGATAAAAATAGGCATTTCTAGGCATTTTTTTTTTTTACCACATCACAAATTCATGTTTTTTCAAATTTTGCTGGCGCTTTTGGAAGGTAGCCCCACAAATTTCAGAGGTCTACTGTATATTGTCTTCCCTATTTATGATGTTTTCATTTCTTTTCCCTTCTACATCTCAGCTTATCTATTTAAATACTTTATTTTGCTTACTTCAGATGTCTTTTCGTCCAACACATTTGTAATGTTGACCCTGAGTTAACATAAAGATCTAATCATTAAAACCAGTATTTCATACACACCTCAGCAGAGGCAAGCAAGAAAAAGCTAAATGAAACTACACTTGCGCACCCAGTTTAAAAGGCTACATCCATTAACACAGCATGATGATGAGAGACTAGTGACAGTGAAAAGGTCCTGGGTTTGATTCCCAAATGGGGCAGACAAGAGTTTGCATGTTCTCCCAGTGTCTGTGTGGGTTTTCCACTGGGAGCTCTGGTTTCCTTACATGGACTGGAGATGCTGAACTGGTGTGACTGTACTGTGATGTACTGGCAACCTCATCCAGGGAGTGTCTCCACTTTTTTTTTTTTATCATGAGCACTTTGATAGGCTCCAGCACCCCCCGACACCACCCTGGTTAGGATAAGACTCTTGAATAATTTATAGGCAGTTTTGCATGATTCATTGTTTACTGACTGAACTTTAGGAATAAATCAGCATTTATGTGACTCTCTTCTTGATTTTCTCCAAAATTTACAACCCATGAGATCTAATCTAATCCAATCCAGTGTAATATAATCAAATCTGATCTCATCTAATCCAATCCAATGTAACATAATCTAATCTAATCTAATCTAATCTAGACTGATCTAATATAATCTAATGTAATCCAATGTAACATAATCTAACCTAATCTAATCTAATCTAATATAATATAATATAATCAAATGTTATCTAATTTAATCTAACCTCATCTCAGTTAATCTAATCTAATCCAATGTAATCTTATCTAATCTAATATAATCTTATCTAATGCAATGTAATGTAATCTACTCTCATCTCATGTAATGAAATCTAATGGTGTAAAATAACCAAATGGAGACATGAGGTCTTGGTATGACTGATAATGTACATCCAAGCTCACACTTCTGGACATTTAATCGACACCATGAGATCGGCAGCCTCACCAAGATCAGTACAGAAAGTGTCTTGGGCTGCGGTGAACTACAGTTGGAGTGTTCTATAATAGTGTGCATAATTTCACATACATTAGTAAAGTTAATTAAATTCACAGTGTTAGCTTGCTTGTAGCACTTATGTACCAATATTAATATTTCAGTTCACTTAACGACCTCATAGCTAAGAGGGTCCCATGAGACTTGGGGGTCATTTTGGCGGTGCTCACTGCGGCAGTGATTCAATCTGTCGGTGTCAGTGATGGTGCACTTCTACTCCTCCATCACTGAACCCATCCTCACATCCTCCATCACCTTCTGCTGCCACTGCTGAGGACCAAACGCAGGCTGCATTGTGTCCGTTCTGCTGAGAAGGTGATTGGCTGCAATCTGCCTTCTATCCAACACCAGAACGTCTCTTGGAACCGGAAGTGGGAAGGAAAGGTTACTACTGACCCCTCCCACCCCAGAACACAAACTTTCTGAAACACTTCCTTCTGGAAAGAGGCTGCGATCCATCAGGATCAAAACCTCTCACCACAAGAACAGGTACTTTCCATCTGCAACCGAACTTCTCAACAGAGCCTTGAAAATCACTGTCCAGCTTTACACTTTGCACTCGAGCAGTCTCAGCTGTGCTTGTAGCACATATCATGGTCATTGTTTACATTCGCAGCTTGTTTATTTAGATATATCTAGCATTTATGTTTACATGTTCTTATTGCTGTCGCACCATTATTCCAAGTCAAATTCTTTTTGTAAAGAACTGGACAATAAAACACAATTCGGATTCTAAAGAGAGGCGATGTCCTATAAAAAGAACAGTGTTCATGTTTCCCATACATAAAAATAGCACCACACAGTAGGCCAGCCATAATGATGCTTATACTGTGGATATCTGTGCAGAGGTATGATTACCTCCACAGCAGATTACCACATTCTCAGAGTCAGCACTTCACATCTACCTGAAATCTCTATATCACACTCCTTTTCACTCACCCCCCCAACCCCCCCCAGCCCCTTTTCATCCTGCAGCTCGTCCTCTTTGATGGCAGAGAGGGACTCTGCGACGGCCCCCAGGGAGCCGCGGTCATACTCTCGGCTCGTGTTCTCCAATCTCCAAGCTTCGGGGCCACATTAATTATACATCACACACACACACACACACACACACACATCTAGAACGTGAGCTTGGTGATGAGCACACATGTGGGGTCAGGGGAGTGTGTGTTTAAGCGAGGCGCGCTCACACGCTCACACAGGTAAACACACCACTGTACGCGCAGTTAAAAAGCGAATGGCAGAAATATAGCAGTAATCCAGGACAGAAGGACTGATTTTATTTCGTCCAGCAGCGAAGTTTCTCAAACCATGAGTCCCTGTTTGACCTTTTGGTTCATCTGAGTTCAGATGCCGGATTTCTGCCAGATAATGTTTAAAATGGTTAGAAGCCTTTCATATATGTTTTTTTTTAATAAAACTGGCCTACAGTTGTATGCAAAAGTTTTAACACTTCTGGTCAAATGACATTATTTGCTGATTTGTATCTCTCTGCACTGAATAAACACAATCAGGTGCAATTTTTTAGTAAAGAATTTCTATGTATGAGAATTTATGCCATAACTTTTATGTTCTCTGTTTTACTTCCTTCCCCCTCTATATAAAATGTTTTGTATTTTTGCATAAAAATGTGTTTTCTGTAAAGCAGGGGTGTCAAACTCCAGTCCTGGAGCGCCGTGGTCCAGCATGATTTGGTGATTTCCCTGCTCAGGAACACCTGGTTCACCTCACCAGTCAGGTTTTAGTGAATGTGTTTGAGGAGGAGAACCATCAAATTGTATACAATAAATACAGTTGTTGCATTCGGTTCCCCACTCCTGCCTCTGTTTGACCTCTTTTTTGTTCCCTGAAGCAGCAGGAGATTACAGTCCTCTGCAGATGGTATTTCTGTAACCGATCTGTCCACTGGCGGAGCTGAAACTGTGTAGGCGCTCAGACGGCCCACCCAGGAGCCCAGGAGCACCTGTAAAGCTGAACAGGGACTTAACAGATCTAATTAGTGCAGCCAAGCAGAGCCCAAATATATTCATTTATGCAGTGATGCCATATAACAGTACTAAAGTACTGAAGTACTGAAATCTGAACTATTTTAGGAGGCTGTATTTGTGCTGCAAGCTCCAGCACATCTGTGTGATTAGAAACAGAGGGAAATGTCCTTAATAAACCCTTCTAAAACTAAATAAAGATATTTTTCAGTTAACATTAATTTTTCTGTTTTAGTGATCAAACTGATGGAACTCTCTCTTTGTATGTAGTATCATGTTTTATATGGTTGTTTTAAAAATAGGAAAAAAAAAAAAATATATATATATATATATATGGCATTTAACTATATGGACATTACTCTTAACATTGATCACCTCTGCTGTATATGTCATTCAGATACTCATTTGTTTTTATATCATTAACATTTTAATGTTTTAATGTTCCCAAGAACAAAGTGTTCAGAATTATTCTGGCACATGTTCAGGTCAGTCAGCCATTTGGAAATATGGGAATACTGGGAATAAGCACATGCCTGACTGACCTGAACATTTGCTCTGCTTTGTGTGCACCACCCCATTTCACATGAACATGTCTTGGGACAGATGAGTTTAAAGTATGATACGAACTTTGCTATTTGAATAAAATGATTTCACTGGATCTCACTTTGCAGTTTTTAGGGTCTTGTTAAACCTTTGCATAAGACATTGAGCAGGTAGGTCAGGTCTAGGTGAGAAGGTGTATCTAAAATATTGCTCAGTGAGTCAGACCCATGTTTTGCTGGGAGATTGGTCACTCTGTGGAGTGTTAATGGCCCTTTTCCCTCTGAATTCATCATGAAGGCTTTAGCCATTTGTTGCAGCCTGATCTTCCAGATCAAAGATCATCTTCAGAGCCTTACAGTCACCATAATCCTTCATTATGAACTCTCACGACAGGGTTTAACATCAGCGTGATGCTGGACTCCTCGTGTAGGCCTCTGTGACTTTAATTAACCCGAGGCCTGCAGAGTGCGGCTGCCTTAATTGCTCTCACCTGCCTCCCGTTCCTGCTCTCCTTTAAAAGGTGGGTTGGAGGGTTGCTTCTGTCTTTCTTCTGTTGTCTGAAGGGTTCTTTCTCTTTTCTGGTGAGCTAACAGACCTGTCGTTTCAAGTTGAATCGCTCTGCTTAAAGTGACCTGACATGGTGCTCTGTTTGACATTTGCAGGGTTGGCCAGGATAGTGTCTGTCAAGAAAAATGACTAAAACTGAAAAGCCCCTGTCGACTCTCTGGGGTGGGTGGAGGTTGTTGTTGTTTGGGTAGGAGAAAAAAAAATGCAGTGCAGCTGTTTCTGTTTCCCTGTCAAGTTTGGTGATCTAATCCTTTTGACTTTGCTTTAGGCTGTGAACTTAACGAGTCCAACAAAGAAGAGACCTTTAAGGCGGATGATACAAATCACCAACACCAGCTTGCCTTGAGAACCGTAAGCTTTGTGGTTGTCTGGGCTACCTGAGGTCTTGTTAGGATCTTGTGACACTTAGGGTTATGGTTTGGGGAACACACCCTCCTGCCTTGACATGGAGGAGTGGAACAGTGCCCCTTCTGGTCATAATCTGTTATGCCTTGGTGTTCATGTTAAAAGTCCAGGTTTACTTTCCACCTTAATTGGAACAGCTGTGAGGTTCATTAAAGGTGGAACAGAATGAGCTTCAGCTCCAAGACTGCAGGAGATTCAGATTAAATGAGCAAAAATGTGTAAAAAGTGGTTATTTAATGGGACTGGGAGCCTGGTTGGGTCCTCTCATACAGCTGGAGTTTAACCAGCGTATACTAAAGGTGTGGATATCACTGTCCAGATCAGGATAGTTCTTAGTCCAAGATGGAGGTAGGTTGGCCATTAGTCACCTTGGCGCTGTGCCGTGTGTCAGTCCGACACCTCTGAGCCTGTAAACCTAATCCTGTTGGCCATTAGTCAAGCCAGAGCTCTTCATAGAACATGTAAGGCTGTAGCCCCACTAGGATGTTCAGGTGTAACTAAGGCTAGTTTTATCTTCCAGATGTGTTTGGGTCACTCAGCCAAGGATGAGTTCAATATCGTGGAGTTGGTAACTGGTGAGGGTGATGGTGCCAAAGCTGTGCCAATTGTGACTCTACATGCCAAGTCGATGCCCACAGTAAGTGTAATGGCTTGCACGCTATTCTCTCTGCTGCTTTAAATTGACTCTCCTTGTCTGTTCCCGGCAGGTCAACTTGTCTGGTTTGGACTTGCACCCCCCTGTGACTTTCCGCCTGAGTCACGGCTCTGGCCCGGTGTTCGTTGGAGCAGAGCACATAGCTTGTGAGTAATCAGCTTTCAGTCTCTGTATTTGTCCAGAAATGAACTTAATTTGCCTCACTATGACCCCCCCCCCCCTTTACAGTGGAGGAGTATTCTGATGAAGAGCTTGAGGAGGAAGAGATGGATGAAGAGGTGGAGGAGGAAGAGGAGGACATTGAAGAGTCACCTGTGAAGAAAGTTAAGAAAAATGGTGCTGGCAAAGTAAGGCTAAGCTTCATATTTACTTCGTCTGTGTCGGTATTAATACGCCGCTCTAAATGATCGAATATGTATCTTCAAGAGAAAGAAGCCAGAAAAGGGGGATGATGAGGGGTAAGATTTGGCTCTCTTTTTATCTAAACTTTAAAAAATAAAATGTTAAGCTTTGTAGATAATGTTAATGTATTGTTTCTGAGCAGTGAGGCATCTGAGGGTGAAAACAATCCCCCCAAAAAGGTACGTATTAAGTTGTCTGCAACTTAACACTTAATTTCAACCCTTTTTTTAAACCCCTTTTCTCTTTCAGGGAAAAGGGAGGGGGAGAAAACCCCTGGCTGCAAAGGTTTGACCGAACGAGAACCAGGATTTCATGGATGTTCCACTGTAGAGACTTTGATGCAGAAGTGTCTTCTGGAGGAATCGAGGCCTTTTTCTAGGGTCTGAATGCTAAAATGCTGGTTATGCTTTGTCTTGCATTGCAGCTGTGTCCAGGCTTATTAATGGCCTAATTTCTATACTCGGACACATGAAAGGACCATATTAAATCACCTTGAATCACTTCAGATGTGCCTTTATTTGACCGATTTGGTGGAGTTGCTTTCGCTAACGAAGACTGATTGCTTAGCTGAGACTATAAGGGTTTAAGTGATTTAAGTTCAAGTATTTGACTCTGCATTAAATATCCTTTGCATTTTCCATTTGGTGTATATACCATTCCCATGCCAAGCCTTTCCTCCTTGACTAAAGAGGGGTAGTCAAAATGGTAACAGGTTTGGTGTGTCCCAAGCGTTTACAACAGCAATCTGATCTATATTGCCAACATGACCAATGTCATGTTACCACAATCTTGTTCTGCTTTAAACTTAATCTCTGCTCTCATGTGCTCTGCCCTGCCATTTGGAAAGGTCAGCATGAAAGAGCAGTGATTCCAGAAGACCGGCCTCTGCACTATATTTCCATTCAACCTCCCCAGAACTTCAGTAATAAAATGGCAGACCATGATAAGACTGCACAAAATTGCTATTGTGGTTCTACAGCTACACATTATGATGCCTTTCCACATATTAAAGAACTGCCCTCACTTTTGGAATTGGAAGTGTGGGAGCAGGTTTTTTTTTTTGCAGTTTTTGTCACAAAACCAACACATTACATGCATCTCCTTATATAGCCTACAGTAACTTGGTCTCACCATTCATGCTTAATTTCTAAGGAGTGTCTCAGCCCCACCCTTTGAATAAGCTGCACTTCCAGGTGGCCAATCAGAAAAGAGAATATACATTTCAGTATTAAAGGCATACAGTGTTTAATTCTAAAGGTGGGGGAAATGATCATGTAAGGACTGAGTTCTAGTGCATAAACCCACACAATTGTGATCTAAAAAAAGACTTTTGTTAGATTACATGAAGACCTCCATATATCAGAACACCTGGAAAAAGGATGCTTTACTGTGCAGCCCTAGACCATGGAGTTCTGAGTATATCTTTCTACTTGTTTGAGAAACTGCCTTGTGTTTTGACATCATGAAGACTCCGGAAACTCCTCCATTCAAACATTTATTCATTTGTACAAAGTGTTCAGAATCAAGCTGCAGCGTGTGCCTTTGGGTCAGTGCATTCTCAGTAGGGATCTGCTCCTGTTGCCTTGTCCAGGATGTCCTGTGTACAGAGAAAAGAATATGGTGGTGTCATATTGGAGTGTACAAATCATAGATATGACAATTTAGTCTTTTATGGAATTTTCTCACCTGATTCCATGAGTTCAGTCAACCTCAGCTTTCCTCAAGTACTTTTTCATTACTGAATTAACATCTCCCTCACTGCCTTCAGCCTCCAGCCTTTCTCCCTGAGGCCCGCGCCTCTTCTGAGAGTCTCCGGAGCCGGATGAGTCTGAGTCGGAGCTCCTGCGTGATGCTCTGGAGGGGGGCAGCTCCCCAAAGTGCACGCTGAGGGCGCGCCGCTGGCCTCCCCGGGAGCTGCCCCCCGCTAGGCTGCTGGTAGACTGAGCTCTGCGGATTGCCGGGACAATGTCTGAGCAGGTGTCCCCTGTATCTTTGTCTGTGTCTAGATTACTGAGGAGCCGTCGATTTTGAAACACAAGAGGCTCAGTCCCAAGCTGGGCCTCCCCGCCTTCCGCCACAAGGCCCCCGAGCAGTCTCCGTCGGATTGGCTGATAGGAGCCTGAGCTGGACATGGTTTTTATGCAGAGTTCCTCTTCTCCTTCTTCAGGGATGGAAAGGTTGGGCAAGTGGCGGCGGTGACCCGTGGAGGATACTGTGGAAGTGATTGAGTCGCAGGAGCTGAAACGATTCATCTTCCCGACAGTGGACGTGGCTGTGGGAGCAGTTGTGGTGGATTCGGAAAAGGATCTTAGGCTGGAGGCGCGAGGAAGGAGAGGGCTTGGGGGTTTGAGGATGCCCGGCCGGGTTGGTTCCTCAAGGCCCTCATCAGGCCCCAGGGAAAGGGCAGAAGCTCGGCGTCGAAGAGTGGAGGCCCATGTTGTCTGGTAAATGGGTAGGGACACTGTGCTACCCTCTCCTATCTCTGAGCCTCTGTCCCAGCTGGCACCGGCACGCTTCTTCCGTAAGCCCTCCAGAAGCTCAGACAGGGCTGTGGAGGACGATGCCCTGCCAAGGCCAGTGGAGCTCTCAGGCACATCCTCCTCTAAGTCTTGAGAACAAGACCTGGCAAAGTACAGGAGGATGAATTACCATTCTGATTATTCATTAATAAAAAAAGAAAATCATAATTCCATAGTCCATAATGTTTTGGGGGTTTATAATGATTACAACAACATGCTGCCTTGCAGTAAAGTACCTGAAGCTGTAAGTGCTCATTGTGTCAGTGACCGACTGGCGCCCAGTACTGCTTCCACCATACGGAGAGCCTCTGCCCATGTGGCCCCCACGTGGTACACCTAGCCACTGCCGAATGCCTTCGCCCACATCCTCTGTGCCAACGCTGGACCCCACGGTGGACACACTGTCACTGTCAAAGGAACACAGTGTCATTCAAGCTGCACTTCAGATATAGCAGAGTGTTAGCAGCTGTTAAACCTCAACACATGCCAGCAGCATGAGCACTATGAGCTACATTAATACCAGGATGCACACGGGCAAATTAAAATCCCACTCGGGCAGGGAGAGATGTGGCAAAAACCCTGGTGTTGGCACCTCGTGCGGCCTCTGATAACCTCATTGACACTCTGCTGGGCATGCATGCTCAGCCAGCCATAAGCTCATTAGCCCAGACTCCCTATCTACGGAGCGCTGTAGTTATCAGAGCTCTCCCCGCATGACCTGCTGCTCCAGGACCCGTTTACAGGCTCAGAGGTGTCGGACTGACACATGCGGCACAGCGCCGAGGCCTGTCAAAGCCCTCACACCCCGCACCGAATCCTGCCTATTCACATTCAAGTGGACAGGAACACTTGCCACGTCGCTCGGTTTGTGTGATATGGAAATGCGGTGCCAGCTCGGCTGTTCTGCAGCGCTCTGGTAATTGGGCTTTTCTACATCTGCGTAGCTTGTAAGGCCTAAGGTGAAGTGCAGCTATCATATACACACATATACACACACAGAGGCTGCTCTCCCTCTCAGAGCTTTCACTACCAACAGATGACAGAGAGGAAAAATGGAGCGAGAGAGCAGAAACAGCACCGGGGGTCCTGGCTAATGCACATGCATTATTCAAGAGAAAAAGCGTATCACAGCCGCTGAACTTTTGAAGGAACTTGCGTACAGAGAAAAGCTTCTTGTATTTAACAAGGCAAACGCAGAGTACGAGTGCAGGTCTGCGGCGGTGTGTGAATGCTGTGGCTTATTTGGTTGATTGTCTGGATTTAGTGGGAGCACACTTCTATATTAGAAGCAAGAGGATGAAAGCTCACAAAATGCACATTTATTAATAGCACTGTACACAGCAGTTAAAGAATAAATCCTAAACATTCAACTCGGGCAGGACGTTTCACCCATTAGCCAATTATCCAAGCTGGTCCCGTTTTGGAACAAAAATAGTTTTGTGGTTAGATTGCTTATGATTAGTTCACATAGTTGAGGGAAATGTTTCTGAACCCTTTGGAATAATTTTCTGCAAGAACGGCTCATAAAATGTGAGCTGATCTTCATCTGACAGCCTTAATCAACAAACCAAGGTCACTGGGAGATAAATAAACGAACCACTAGGATAATCCCCTCGTGAAGACAGTGTAACTGCGGTCTTATGTGTTACATAATTCGAGTTTAACCAAAAGACAGTTTTTGGTATTTTTGCAAAGAGATACTGTCACTGCCTAAGCTCTTAAGAGAGGAAAAGGTTAGAAAAGCACGTCCAAGACTGGAGACTTCACCTTTCTGCAGTCTGGCAGATAATTTAGATTCAGCACCATTCGCTATTCCTCCTAGAGTGCACATCAGGAGTCTCAAAGTCTTCCAGTCTACACATCCAGAGCAGACGTCTGGAAGTCTGGACCATATCCATTTACATCTTTTAGCAGACGATTTTATCCCAAAGCGACTTACATTTTATATGTGTATCACAGATATAAGTGAATATAGTGTTAGGAGTCTTGCCCAAGAAATCTTTTTGGTCTAGGGTGGCTGAAGTCAAGCAGAGTTTGGTGATTTATTATTTATCCTATTTATTACACTGCACATTCTCTGTCCTGCTATATCTGCACAGTCATATTTATTGCTGTTAACTGTTGTTCGGCATTTTCTTTTTGCATACATAAATTCTTCTTTGCATATTTGCACACACAACTCTGTTCATCCAGGCTGTCTACTGTAGATTGCACTAAATGTTGTCTTGTCCAATTGTACTGTTGCTCTTGTGTTTTTCTTGCAGACTTTCGTCCTGTCTGCACTTGTGATCTCGTGGTGTTCAAAATGACAATGAAAACCTACTTGACTTGGCTTGATTTCCCGCTCAGAACACTGCTGCTAAACATGGTAATTAACATATTAGTTAAATCAGGTGTCTTCAAGCATGAAAATCACCAAAGTGTGTTGGAATCCTGGCCTCCAAGTCTGGACTTACATTTACATTCATATTTGTATTTACATTACATTTACATCATTTGGCAGAGGTTGCTTGGCAGTGGTTGGTTAGTGTAGTGGATAACAATGCTTACTTCCAAGCAGGAGAGTGGGGTTCAGTTCCTACCCTAGCTGACAAACAGCAATACGCCAATAAGAATCATCAAACTGTACACTGTTCCCCAGTTCCCCAATTTTTTTTGCTGGAAGTGCCAGTAGTCAGCTAATAAAGTCTACTCCAACAACTGAAGGCACAAGAGTCAGGACTCGTATGTCGCCTTTTTTGAACAAATGCCCCCTGACCTCATCATGAGCCTCTTGATGCCCCAACACACACACACACACAAAGAAATAGGCTATTATCATAATTGACGGATGAAGATTATGAAAATATATGGTCTAATAATAATAATAATAATAATAATAATAATAATAATGAGGATGATAATAATTATGGTTGCCTTATGAAAACTATGTTTGAAGAAAGACCTCAAGTGAGTAGGCTTTGTGCTGAGATGCTGGC
>JBBPCY010132545.1:0-16511 GCA_037974405.1 Brachyalestes nurse | reverse complement strand
CGTCACTTCCGCTAAGTGCTAAACGTTAGTGTGCCATTTCGGACAGCACTTACCCACGGCAGTGTGCTACAGAAGGAAGTGCGCACTACACACTACATTTCAGTGAACTCAGGTAAGGGCGCGATTTCGGACACACTCAATGTCTGTGACAGAGGGGACAGAGACTTCAATGATCTCCTCAGCTGTCCTCACAATCTTCTGTAGGGTCTTGCAATCTGAAATGTTACAAGTCCCATACCAGGCTGTGATGCAGCTGCAGAGAATGCTCTCTATGGTTCCCCTGTGTGTCCCTCAGAATAGACCATGGCAGAACAGATGATTCCCAGCAGAAGACTGTAAGCAATTCCCACTCTGAAGTCTCTCTAAACGTCCACAGAAACTGTGCAGATAACTTTGGATATCGGCAAATTGATCTAATGACATGAGGATGAACTTTAATATCTTGGCACTAAATGGCATTACTTCAGATACAATTGCTCTAAAACCTGTGTGAATATGTGTGTATTGTTAAGGTTGAAAGTCTCTAAACTCAGATTTATATGCGATAGATTCATTCTTGCAATCTTTTCCTTTTACTAATCTCTTATTACTTTCCAGCCCTCCTGAGAAGTCCTAAGCTCTGGATTTATAAAGCTGAACACAATTAGTTTAGTTTTATACGACTGAAGTCATTTATGGGGCTAATGTGCATTTTAAACTTTGTCAATACAGACTAGATAAAGGCTAAAAACCCACTGGATGACATTTCATCATTAAGCAGGACAACAATCCTGAGCATGAGGCCAAAGCAACTAAAGAGCTATTTGGGTTGTATTTTCTCAACAGGCCAAACCAATCATGTGATCAGATCAAATTAAACTGGAGCTTTGGCCCTTTAATGTTGTATCCATTATTTTTTATTTAAATTGAATGTACTGGAACAGCTTTTTGGTTTTGGGACTCTGTCTGTGTCTGTTTTTGTAATCTACTGCTCAACAGAATAAATCTTGTTGTCTGTTTGACTCTGTGTTTGGGTCTAACTTGGTCTGAACCTGACAGGAACACAAATCTGCAACCACTGGGCTGGCTCTTTTAGAAAAAAAAAACATTCTTTTTGGTGGTTTTGCAAGAGAATAGCAAGGATATGTGCTAAACTGTAACACTGTAACCAAAGAAATATGTGATATGAATAAACTAAAGCTATGGAAGCACATGCAACAAGGTTTGTACATTTTTAAACAGCAACACTGAGTATTCGCACTAAAACTCTTGAGCTCTTGAGATTAAAACTGAATAAATCACCATTTTATTTTCAGTTATAATTTTCAGTGTTTATATACCTATCAGGTAAATTGTGGAGGAACTGGAGGACAAAGCAGGTGTCACACAAAAACTTACAAGCCTCATTTTATATTGCAGAGCTGCATCTTTGTTCTATTTCTGTATGAATAGGAAATGGTATTTTTCAATACATGCAGACATCACTGTTTTTGTGTGCAAGTTTGTATAAAGGGTTTACTTACCACACAGCTGATGAGATGAATCAATTTTGTCCAGCACCTCTTTTTTATGTTCTATGCTGTGGTCTCCCACTCCACAGTGTTGAGTTTAAACAGAGGCACTTTAGACATTGACCCACTATAAAAGTGCTCAACTGAACGCCACAGAAAATCCAACCTCCGCAGTGCCATCAGTTTTTAGAAAAAAACACACCGGCTTTTTCTTTTGTTTGTATTTTTCTGGTAGGAGACTGTAAATAACTAGCAAAAGAGAAGAGGCAAAGACTGATTGAGAGTCTTAGCAGCCCTACTAGAAACGGATAAAGCAGCTTGAGCCAGTGATCCTGATGTGAGGGGTAAGGACATGCTGTATCTAACTTTTCACTCACTTCAACAGCAGCCAGCTGAGAAGCTCTCTAATTTATTTAGGCACCTGGAACACCATCAAGACTTGGTTAATCTTTGCTTAAGGGAGAGGAAAGAACAACCTCCAACCGTCCTCCCGTTGTTAAAGGAGATGCAGACAGAGGAAGAATATGAAGCCTCAAGGAAGAAGGTAAGTTCACTGGGGAGGAGTGCATGTGTACAGCAGGATGTCTGGATGATGCAGTCCAGCATTCCTGAATCATAACAATTATACCCTTTTTTACCCTCATATTACCATTTTTAAGGGTAATGAATTAAGCTGAGTTTAAAATGAAATTGAAGTGTTTTGGGAGCATATTTGGGGGCATATTTAGGGTTTAGACTATAAAAATAGGCATTTATCAGCATTTTTTTACATCACACAGCAGGTGCTCTTGAAACGTAACCCCTGCAAATATTGATATATAACCCCTGCAAATGGTGATTATCTGATATATATATCAGATAATTGTACCTAACTGTAGCATGTACAATGTAATTAAAAGGGGTCCTAAGACAGGACCTTGCAGGACTCCCAATTTTACTTTGGTGTGCAGTGATGATTCCCCATTCACACTTAACCCACGCTGATCCTACCCAATAGGAAAATAAAATAGATGTTAAAAGGAAGCGGCCCTGTCTTGGTACCAGCTAGCCTCTGTCTGCTCAGCTGCTGAGGCTGGGCCTTCTTATCAGATCAGGCTCTCCACTCCCTTCCGCACTCCTAGTCGGTTTACCCTGCCTCAAAGATGGCCATCATTCTCCTTGACCACCTCCACTGACTCCTTGACCACCTTTTTACCGGTCCGCAAAGAAACTTGTCTTTCCCCAGGAGCTCCGAAGCTTGTTAACTCTAAAGAGGTGAGCGTGGTGATTTGTGGTTCTTTTTTTCACAGCGTCACACTTTCACCACCTAGTGGCTGAGAAAAGTACTGCCTGATGATCAAATGTTGAAACAAAGCCATTATTTTCTGAACGGTAGAAACCAGAGACAGGCTTTAATGTTCATATCTTACTCCTAGAGTACTATTGTACTTAGTGCTCATTTCCTATTTTACCACATTCCTATTTTATCTTTCTAAAATGACATATATGTTGAATTTTGTATTCAAACCAGTGAAGTCTGGAGTAGTGGGAATGTTCATCGACAGTGTAGCTTCCATTTCCAAGGCCAGTTCAGATAGCTGGTAGCTTATCAAATATGAGCATTTCTTGCATATGATTATACATTTTTAAACAAATGTGCAACAACTTTGCTCAAGTGGTGGTGGTCTTGTGGATAGGATACTTGCCTCTGGACCAAGAGGTCATGGGTTTGAATCCTACCTTCAGCACCACCACTGGGTTTCTGAGCAAGACGCTTAACCCCAAGCTGCTCCAGAGACTGCCCCCTGTAGTTAGGGAATGGAAGTCACCTAAAGCCTCTGCTAAGTGTCATAGTGTATACGAATCTGCGTAGATGTGTGTCTATTTCTGGTTCAAAATGTATCTAGATATTTAAAGGCCAAAACCTTTCAAATGTGCTCCCTTTAACCTGCACATTCATCACTTCCTCTCTCAGACTCCTGGCCATTCAAGCCGAGCCCCATCCATCAGCTGCTGCACGAGAGTCCAGAAATGTCTGACAGCTCAGGTAAAGACAGTTCTTTGCTTCTGATCCAGCTCTCTTTCCATCACTACAAGAACCAAAAAAACTACTGAAAGTTCTTAGATTTTTTTAAGTAGATTTTTTAACACCTTGTGTGAAAATTCACACACTTTTGTAAAGCATATATCTCGGTTGAATCCATGTAATACTGTTTTACTCTGACATCCTTCTAGGTTTCCCAACATCAGAAATAGCTGTTTTATGAACGCCTTCCTGCAGCGCCTCTCTCCTTCTTCTGGAACCCCCTCAGAGCTCAGCAGGAGAGCTGGATGGACACTTTAAGCTCTCAAATGCTCAGTTACATGCCAGAGCTTTTACATGTGTTTCATCTGCTGAAAAAGTTGTCCCTGTGACTAAAAAGAGAGACCACTGGCACACCATCAGACCTTAAGAAAGACAAACCTTCATCCTTAAACATGCTAATGAATTGGAATAAAGATCATAATAAATATTGGTGAAATTATTGCATAAATGCTGAATAAACTAGTAATGCTTTTGTTTTCTGTTCAGCTGTGGACTGAAGAGCTCCAGAGAGAAGGACCACCTCCACCACCTCCCTGTTAACCTGAGCTCCGCTCAGAATCACAGCCTGCACAATTCCAGGTCTGCTAGCTAACACACCCTCAGATATTTCATTAACCAACTTCCCTCAGTTCCTTTCTTACATTGTTATATTCGTCCGAAGCCAATATTATTTAATGATTTGCCAGTAGAATAGATATTATTACATGACTAACAACACACCCCTGTCCTCCAGGTAACTACATCCCACACACATGAGTCAGCAGCACTGAAGCACAGTGAGAGAAAAACTTACCTGCACAGGTAGTACTTAACATACCAGCTCACACACATTTACTGAAACGTAGTAGGAACCTCACACTTCTCGTTTCTCGTGTCTTGTTATTTTAAAGCATTAAAGAGGAAACTGCTGTTTTGGAAAAGGTGCTGGGGCAGTAACAACACGCCTCTAAATCAGAGAACACCATACCAGACAGCAGCTTCAGCGAGTAGCCTTCACCAACTACACCAAAGGCGCCACGTTTCATCAAGAGCTATAATATAGCCCCTGAACATCAACCAGGCCAGGACACAAATAACCATTAGCCCTTACAACAGAAATCGGTTTAATTCTAGTATACCACATATGTTCCACATATTCAGTTCTTCACTACAGTTCTCTATATAGATCCACCTCTGCTCAGCAAATAAGGAACCTTTTAAAAACAGCCGAAGGCTTCTATTTATTTTCTTCAGCATGTGGTTAGCTCATTTAATTCTAGTTACCATTGAAAACCTCACGTGGAAGACATTTCGATTCCCAAGAGAAAACGATTCAGAGAGTCACTTTGTTAAACCATTAGGATCCTTTTCACTGAGGCATCAACCCATCAGGCCAAGAGAACCACCACTACCATTACTAGCGATTCCCATTAAAACAGTTAGCAATAATTCTATGGTTTTCCTGTTTTGCATTTATTCTGTCATTTGACCTGGGATAGAATGGAGCTTTAATATAGCACCAGGTGGGCCCGGGGCCAAATAGACAAAACCACCCATGGTTAAAGAATCTAGGGAGTCGGGCTTCACACTGAGTTTTTAAAAGTGTAATTATACTGTAAAATACAAAAGCATGTTAAGAATATTTTTCATTTTTTTACACGTTAAGAATCAGTTATTACTCACTTTGTTAAACCATTAGGATTATTTTCACTGTGACATCAACCCATCAGGCCAAGATAACCATGACCATGACCCGCCTTTACTACCAATCAACATTAAAAAATCATCAGGAACCAACAATTCTGTGGTTTTCTATGATTTTTCTTTTGTATTTATTCTTTTATATCAGACTACATGTATCTAGTCTCGTGTTTTATTCGTCTCTTTCCATGCATAAAACAGCCCACTCCTGTGAGAAAATGACCGCCACGTCCAAGACCCTCGACTTTCTGGAGTATGAACGCGTCCAGATGTGACGTGGGGGGCGTTTAAAACACAGACAGAGGTTCTGGGCGGAGATCGCGTCTATTTTGGGGTCTTTAAAAAAAGATCAGTCACGTGGTAGGAAAAAAGACCACCCCAATGGGCCAGTAAGATGGCGAAGGAACAACGGAGCACTGAGAGCCAACACAGCCTGTAAATAAGCCAGGAAAGAGACTCAGATACAACATGCACAGCGCTGGGATGGACAAAGAGAAATTTCATGTAAGTATGATCCGAGACACGAAGACTCAGTCGACTGCGTGTCCCTAAAGCACTTTGTCGTTCGTAAAAAGGCTGCAGGACATAAAAATGGCTGTATTTAAGTGGTGTATCATGAGTATTTACCTAAAAACTGTCCTTATTTTTCGTTCTGCATTAATAAAGAGGCTTGCGTGCAGTCCCTTTGAGCAGCAGACATATACTGTCATTAGTAGCTTTTTAGTAAAAAATATAAAAACTATTCCCCCAATTATTATGAAAACATATTCTATTTGAGTGTATTTATGCATGTATGCTAACATTCCAAGCTCAGATCACTCAGTCGTGACAAATTAAGCACGTAGACTAATGAACAGTCTTACAGTCATTTGACCTGAGATAGAGTGGAGTTTTAATATAGCACTAGGGGGCCACAAGTGGGCTCAGGACTAAAACTGCCCACGTTAAAGAAGTTATTATAGTTGTTATTTATACTGTAAAATACAAAAGTACATTTAATTTTATCTGCGCATACATACATACATACATACATGTGTATACATATATATAAAATATCATTGGGTGAATGAGTGACGTTAGAGTAATTTTTTGGCTGCTCAAATTAAACGTCTATTTAAAATTTTACTTACCAAAGTAAAAAATGTCTTAGGACTAGGCTACTATTTTACATTTCTGGAGGGTGTGAACGTGCCGGGCATTTATGGTTAAGGACGGCTAAAAGCGCACATAGCTGAATTCATAGGCTCTCATCGTATATAATACATGCAACCCAACCACAAAAATTGATCATCTCATTGCAGGGCGGGGTCTAATTAAAAAAAATTGCTCCCCACACAGACTCGAAACGCGCTTGACTGGCTAAAAACGTGCACTTTTAACGCTTTTTTAGTTTGTAACCTTTATGGTTTACAGTTTGTAGTAATTTACATGTTATTGAGCTGTATACATGACATCGACATCTGTCCATTTTCTTATTTTATTTTCCTGCTGTGTTCATTTTACTTAGTATAATTTGTACAATATAATCCCAGGGCTTGCACACAATAGCACGTGCAGATCAGCCTTGTGCCATTCTTTACCTTTTAATACGATGTACTTTTCAGTCTGGTCCCAGCTCTTGGCTGGAGATGCACAACTTCATTGGTGACCTTGTGGCCTCTAATGCATCGGGCTCCGCTGGTCAGCTGCTGAAATACCATAACCAGCAGTCGCTCCGCTCCGCCTGGGAGACATTGGGACCTGAAGCCCCCGCGCCCAAACCTTCGCACCCAGGTCAGAGTGACACAACCCGACAGAGCCAGGGGAAAAACATGACGGGGTTTGGTTTGCAGTCTGGAGAGAGGAGCGAGGAGCCGGTGGATTTCAGTGACCAACAATGTGAGTTTATGCCCAGCCAAAAAAATTGGTAGACCAGGGTTTAAACATAAAGAATATTTGTTTACAAGATTGTGGTGGTTGCTTACCTTTATTTACCTTCTCTTACACAGTTCGGCCACATACCTGCACTTGCCCTGGCTGTCCGCTTTCATCCATGTCCACTGCGCCCTCTCTACAGAGCCTGAAACCCAGAAACACTTCCTTACCCCAGAACCAATCAGCAGCTCCCCCTGTGTCCACCTCACCGTCGCAGTCCAGAGAGTCCACTTCGATGCCGGTCAGCCTTGGCCTGTGTCTCGGCCTGGGTCTCTGTATAGAGGAGGGGAACAGCGAACCCAGCAGCACATCCAACCCTGAGCCCAACCACCCTGAGCAACAAGACAAAGGCACCAGCACACACAGCCCAACGCCTGCCCCAAACTCTGGCCATCAGGTGTGCCCACCCGCCATCCAGGCCTTCCCCTGCCTCTGTTGCCACCGTGGCTTCCAGCCTTGCACCCACCTACTGCGTCCTCAGCAGGGTTCCGAGACCCATTGCGCTCATACTCATTCACACCATCACTACCACCACCACCATCACCATTGCCCCCTCGCCTCTTGCCTGCCATGCCCACAGTTGCGTGCTGGTGCCAGGTCACCACCACTTTTCCCCTGTCTGTCCTGCCAGCGCACCTTCCCCACCTGTGCTCAACTGCTGCGCCACCAACAGGGCCATGCCCAGCAAGAAGGCATCCAGCATCGGCATCCGTGCATGCACTGCTCAGCCTCCTTTGCCCGGCCCTCCCAACTGCTGCAGCACCAGCGAACCCAGCATGCTTCCAAGGCTGGCGGCTTCCTGTGTGCAGAGTGTGGCCGCGCCTTCAACTCTCACAGCAATCTGCGTGTCCACCTGAATGTGCACACAGGTGCCCGGCCCTACATCTGCGCCGACTGTGGCAAGAGTTTCAGCCAGTCGGGGGCACTCAAAATCCACCAGCGCATTCACACGGGCGAGCGGCCGTACACCTGCACCTTCTGCGGACGCGGCTTCCCCCACTTGGCTGGCGTAAGAGCCCACCAGCGCACCCATACTGGAGAGAAGCCCTACCATTGCTCACAGTGCAACAAGTGCTTCACCCAATCAGGTGCGCTGAAGATCCACATGCGTGTTCACACGGGCGAGAGGCCCTTTGTTTGTGGCCTGTGTGGGAAGGGTTTCTCCAATCGCTCGGGTATCCGATTCCATTACCGGACTGTGCACGGGATTGTCACGGAGCCAAATTCAGTTGGACGTCCCAGTCTGGCTGGCGCTGCCGCGTCTGCTGGTCCAGAGCCGCGGCGTATCCTGGCCAGTCAGCTGGACTCTGACAAAGCTGGGACGGCTGTTGAACAGTCTGGGAAGGATAGGATCCCTCCGAGCAGAGAAGGTTTAGAGGAAGGGAAGGAAAGGCGAGCCCTACCCTACGCGTGTGAGGACTGTGGCATGCGTTTTCAGGATGCTCCCTCCAGAAACAAGCACCAGGCACTGCAGCACTACTCCACTGAGGAGGAAGGGCAGGAGGAGAGGCCTGCAGAAGCAGCTAAGGAACACACGTAGAATCTCTTGAGTCTTCTAAAGAGTCTGACAAAAATCAAAGCACACAAAAGTGAAAAGCTAGGATTAGGGATGTGCCAGTCACATTCTTCTGTGTCATTTTTATCAGTGTTTGTATCATCAAATGTGGTCTGGTTGAATTCTACTCCTCAACAACACAATCAAAGCAGTTTAAATTGTTTTTTTTTATTGTTTTATGATAGTTTTTAAAAAGATTTTGACCTAAAACATTTAATCCGTTCATGGTGGAGAGGTACATGCAGGGCAAAATAGTCCTTAACATTACATATAAAACCCAGAAGATGGATGGCTTCATGGGTTTGCATTGTCAATAAAATAGCAATCTTTGTGTTATAGGTTTGTTCTTTACAGTGCACCATTCCTTAAACCACTCTAAAAGTTACTTGAACCAAATTATGCAGACATTTTTGACGAATTGAATTCCCCTTGAAGGAATATTAATTTGTCCAAGAGAATTACAGCCATGAAGGGAAGTTGCCCGTGGTAATAAGAACCCTACCACCTTTAAAGCCATGATGCATAAAAGCTGGCTAATATTTTTAGTGAGCCATGGACACGTGGGGTGGTAGGCTTCGTCTAAAACGTGAACTGCATATGTACTGCACATTGCTCTCATCTCCTGCCCACGTTGCTGAATTTAGTTCAGCACAAGTAGCTTAGCAGGCTGGGAGTGTTGGACTGAAGGATGTCAATCATCTGTTCTTATTTGAATACACACATCACACCCAGATGCTTCCTAATCCTGATCTGCAGCATTTAACCATATGTGGCCTTTAAGCAGTGTTTGTTATATTTATCTTAATTTTCCTTTTTTACGTTACTGGATTGGATTGTGGTTGTCATGGGAAACTTACTTCACAACTAAAGATACGCCACATGTGGGAGAATTTGTGCCCATGAAACAGCTTTGAGGGTTCTGTGGATGAGCAGAGTTCAACCACATTTGCATCAGTTTTTTTATTTTACTGGAACGCTCTTTACAAATTAGCTTAAGTTTTGTTGTTTAAATACATGTATAGGTCCAATTTATGGTGTCCTTAATGCTGAATTGTCATTTGATAGACCATTATGATGATTTCTGGCTCTGGGAAAATCAATGTATTTTTTGGTTTGTGCATAAAGTGATACAATTTTGTAGCGACATGACAACTTCACTTCTGTAGTTCAGATTCCTTTCTGCTTATAAGGAGAACACTGTAGACATTCATACTGGCTATTAGGTTATTACTCATGCCAATCATGGGTCAACATCATTTATGGCACCTCTAGGACAGTAACTGGAGCTTTAAGGTATAGTTTGGCAGCAAATCAAGTTACACGATTGTTGTGGTGCCCAAATTTTGCTTCTTTGCACTGGAGATGCGAGGGGAAACTTGCTAGCACTAGAAGTCAGTAGTCACCTAAATCTTTTTTTGTAAATACATCCCTAAGACTTGCTGTGACTTGCTGTGAGCTATATAAATGAACTAAACTCCACAGCTGTATGCAGTTATTGCAGACAACAGAAGTGTAATGAGCACTGATCTTGCTGCACCTCTTACAGCTTATAGTAAGTCATACCGTGTCCTAAACCACATCCAGTTCTACATTCTACTTCACCTCAGCTTCACCTTCTGGTCTCTGAATAGAGGCATGGGTTCGAATCCCACTTCTGACATGACCGTGGTCAGCTGGTGGGCTATTGGTTAGGGAGTTGCCCTTGCAATCAGAAGGTCCTGGGTTTGAGTTAACTGGCAGCTCTGAGGTTATCCTTGAACAAGCTACTGTCCCCACACTCTGCTTGCCTGCTGCTTCACATGGTGAATGCATTAAATACAGAGATGGGGTGTGGTGGTGGTGGCCTAGTGGGTAGGGTACTTGCCTTTGGACCAAGAGGTCATGGGTTCAAATCCTACCTTCAGCATAGCACCACTGGGTTCCTGAGCAAGACCCTTAACCCCAAGTTGCTCCAGGAGACTGCCCCCTGTAGTTAAGGAATGGAAGTCACTTTGGATAAAAGCGTCTAAGTGCCATAAATTGCTAAAAATCACTTTGAAAACACGAGATCTCAATGCGATAAAAATCCTGCTGGATATCTATAGTGATATGGACCAGGTAATGTGTTAGGAATGTAAGGATGCCTTGTGTTCAACCTGCAGAGGGCAGGTTAAAAAAAATTTTTTACAGGAGGTTAGTCCATTTTGCTGAAATTTCAGCAACTGATAATGGTCCTCCGTAGTCTGTATGGCTCCCATGTGCTTGTAAGCATTCCTGACAGCGTCTGAGCATTCTCCTAATGAGATGACTGGTGGTGTCCTGGAGGATCTTCTCTTAAATCTGGACCAGGGCATCACTGATGTTCTGGACAGTCTGAGGTGCAATCAGGTGGTGTTGGATGGAGCGAAACATGTCCAGGGTCCAGGTGTCTCCTGTGTAGGGTCCAGGTCTCCTCATGCTACACTCTGATTAAAACGTGTTCCTTTATTTTTATTGAGCAGTGTATATAAATGTAGTTCTTGTTCTTGTGTAATTTGTTTCAGTAGAGACCTCTAGTGTTGACCCAACAGAACCAGACTTTTCTGCAGTTTTGTCTTCCGATTGTAAGTGCTTTGGATAAAAGCGTCTGCCAGATTAATGTAATTTGATGATTTAAAACTGTATTCTGTTGCTGCTGAGCTTAAAAAAAATATTTATAGTGAAAAGTTGCCCACATGCTCACATGCTGATGTTCGGCAGCTGTTTATCCTGTCTGTTCACTAAAGGTAAAAATCTAAATCCTGGGTGTGGCTGATCATCCGAAACACTTCAGAACTGGAGCGATAATGTTGACATCACTAACACTAGTCACCCAAAGTCAATAGTCGCCCAAATGTTTAACTGTAAACACAAACCCAGAACTTCTCTGGACCTTCTCTGGACCAGCTAGCTCTTCAGTTCATTTTTACAGCTCACGGTAAGTCATACTGTGTCCTAAACCACGTCCACTAGTCTGACCACGTTGTTTTTGTATACTTGATCTTTTCTAATATTTAAAGACTGAAACAATGTGTATTATACATGTGTCATATATACATACATATACACACATTTATATATACGGTATATACACGTATATATAGCCTATATGTATATATACACTGAGTGTTGAAAAAACGCACCAAAGTGTTCTACAAAAGTCAGCAGATATTAATTAAAACATTTGGTACCTAAATAAATGTGTCAAAACAGTGTAAAATTATTTAAGTGTAAGTTTGGTTGCCATGGATATGTGCTATCGCAGACGATAGTCTGTGAACAAGCTTGTCACTTGCAAAATTTGCTAATTAAAATGGTAGGTCCATAGCCAGACAGTGGTCGACTGTGTGTACACCTGAGAACACTGCGCTGTACATGATCTTGTGCTGAGCCAGGAGGGGGCGCCACAGATAGCTGGAGAAACGGGAATACAGTAATCCCCCAATTTTACGTAGATCAGGAGTCGTGGATTCGCGACTCCTGATCCCCACAATAAAGCAAACATCCTCCACCTGTTTTTGCTTTTTCTGGCAATAAATATATTTTTCTGGATGTTTTCACACAAGGGGAGCCCTTCGCCTCGCTGCGGTGTCCCAATACTTTTGTCCCGCGACCTTCCGAGTTACATATCTCAGCGGGGAAAGCACTCAGACACTTCAAACTCCACAGTTCAGTAGATCTCCAGGAGACCTTTCCAACGAGCCCTCATTTGTGTTTTTATCCCGAGCTGATCGGGTTTTATTCTCCCGAAAACCTGGTGTCCCAATACTTTTGCATATCGGCGGGGAATTTAAGTTAAAAGACAGGTTTACCTTGAAAAGAGGCAAATACTAATTTACCTTTACATTTTTTTTAAGGGTAATGCGTTAAGCTGAGTTTAAAACGAAATTAAAGTGTTCTTGGAGCATGTTTGGGGGCATATTTAGGGTTTACACTATAAAAAAGGGAGCATTTATATTTTACCAGAACACAACAACATGGTTTTTCACTGTAAGCAAGTGCTCCTGGAACGTAATCCCTGCGAAAAGCAGGGGATTACTGTAAACCAAAGAAGGGTGTTTCAGATGATCCATGAAGACCTGAAGAGCCTGAGAAAGTGCGTGAAGAGTGACGCTTGAAACGGTGCAAGCAGCTGCTGGGCAAGTTTTCAGAGCTTCATCCGGTTTACCAATGAAAAGGTTTTTACAGTGGCACCACCTATTAGTGCCCAGAATGATCTTCTATACGTACCATCAACAACAAAGAAGGGAGATGCTGATGCTAAGCGCTTGTTGCGGACCCGCCCGAGCTTCAGCCACTCAGTTATGGGATCAGTCTTCAAACTTGGCTGCACAGAGCGGTTCTTCGTTAAACCTGGGGTGAAAGTCAGTGACGAGTACTACTGGGATGTCCTGTTGCCAGCAATCAGACATGATGGACTTCCAGCAGGACAGCGCCCAGCACACTGTGTGCGGAACCCTGGTGCGCTGCTGCGTCACGAGCAGGGGCGGACTGGCAATCTGTGCGTTCTGGAAAAGTCCAGAACGACCATCCGCTTCGCGGCCATCGGGCTGCCTTCTCCTTAACTGAAAAATCAGCTAACACCAGCAGAGGGCGCTAATACAATCGTTTACCAGGCATAAAATCCTTTGGGAAAAGCCCACAGAAAAGAGTGGATCTTCCTGTTGTGGGGGTTGATACGTATATAGCTGTTGTATTTGTATTTGAAGGCTTAGGTTACTTTCATACACACAGCCCTGATCATCACCACTGGTTTTGAGATGTTACTCGCTGTAAGATCAGGAGGATCTAGTGGCTGTTTCTACATGTCCAGCTGGTGGACCTACTTGGGAGAAAGTCCAGGGATGTTTTTTAGTCCCAGTCAGCCCCTGGTGGTGAGACTCCAGAATTTATTGGACCAGACCTTTGGACAGCAGCAAACTCACCAGACCTCAGTCCGGTCGACTACAGAATCTGGGGTTTGATGCAAGACCGCGTCTACCAGATTCCAATAGGAGACATGGAGGACCTGAAGCAGGGCCTCGTCTCTGTCTGGGCTGAGCTGAAACAGAGTTTTGTCTTAAAGCAGCTGATCAGTGGTGCCCGAGGCTGAGGGCTTGTATTAGTGCAAAGGGAAAGCACTTCCAACAGCTTCTTAAATAAACCGTAAAAGCTTACTTTTTCATAGTTTGTTGACAACTGTAAATAACTTTGAATGATACGGTGATATAATTTTATTTACATCAAAAGTGTTGAAATACTGTTTGGTTGATGTGAGTGATTAATAAAAATGTTTGGAACACATTTATGACAGAAACTATGCACAAAACATGATGTACATTGGCAGACTTTGTAGAAGTGATGAAAAACATTTTGGTGGGTTTTTTCCACTATATATACCAGTATATGTATATATATATATATATGTAAATATATTAGCTATATATTAGGGCTGGGCACATTAACGCATGATTTACTTAACGCAGTTTTTAAAAAATCCTTTCATTTTGAAAGTTTGGTGCTTTCACTGAAGTAATGCGAGTGCTGTACATTTAATATGGACATAAATCATGGGACACCTGACCAATACACCAACAGAGACTTTAATTAAACTGCATTCAGATACAGAGACTTTCATATGGAGCTGGTCCCCTTTACAGCTGCTATAATGCTCTGGACTCTGAGGGGAACTTGTTTTTCTGTAACTTGATAAGTCGTGAACACCCTGCAGGGGAAAATATTGGTTTAATATTTGATTTGATTACATTAAGTTGAGATTTACAGAAATATCTGAACTGTAATTGTGTTAAAGAAACGCTGCTGTTAAAAAGCTCCTTATTAGTTTAAAGTGTTTATAAACCACATGATATTGCAGTTTTGTTCATACAGCAGTACTTTAAAAATAAATGTGCGCAATACACTACTTTTGAATGAATTATTTAATTTTGTGTCTAACAATGCGATTAATCGTGAGTAATATATAGGCTATAACGCTGCTGTGTGAGCGCTGGACTGTAGGAATAAGGTGGGTGTGTGAGTGCTGGACTGTAGGAATAAGGTGGGTGTGTGAGTGCTGGACTGTAGGAATAAGGTGGATGTGTGAGTGCTGGACTGTAGGAATAAGGTGGATGTGTGAGTGCTGGACTGTAGGAATAAGGTGGATGTGTGATGGCCAGACGTCTGGTTCCATTCACCCCCATTGTGACCAGTTCCTCCTAACTCACCCCTGTAATCACTACCGCCTTTTAAGGAACGGGGCTCTCTGATTGGTCCGTGGTTGCCCGGGTTACACGGCGTCTCCAGCGGCGCTCTCTGATTGGTCTGCTTTTCTCCTGGTTACCGGGGCGTGTTAACGAGCGGCGCGCTTTCTGATTGATCCGCGGTGACCCGTTTACGAGGCAATTCCCTCACTGATTGGTCTAAGGGCGTGTCTATCAAGAAGCACCTCTCTCTGATTGGTCCTCATTGCTCGTCGATGCCGGGGTCAAGCAATCGCTGATTGGCCAGTCGTGTACCACGTTGGTTTTGGGTGGGCGGGTCCACAGGGCGTTCCCTGGCTCTGATTGGCTGTTGGTTCTCCTGGTTACCAGGTCTGTCTGTCCACAACAGCAGGAGTGAAGGTCTGGAGTGAAGCGTGATGGAGGTGTGATGGAGAGATGGTGGAAAGATGGAGTGTGAGAAAAGGGCTTTCAGCCCCCAGTTTCTCTGTTTAAAGCTCCGAGTTGTGTTAAATGTTCTGTTAAATGGTAGATAACTGATTCAACTGTGCTCGGTACTCGGCTCGTTGTGCTGAATCTGTCCGCTCCACCTTAAATTCGGTGTTTATTTCTGTTTCTTACACAGCAGCTCGAGCAGCTGTAGTCACCCTGTGGAGTGTTTAAGGTGGAACGGACAGGTCCTCGGCCCGGGTCTGGGAGGTTCGGGAGGTCTGAGAGGTTCGGGAGGAGTTCCTCTGAAAGCAGCGTCGGTTGGTGACAGTAGAGGCCGAGAGGAGCGGTGAGCCCGGTGGGATTTTTAATGTGTCCGCGGGAGGCCCAGCTCCAGCCGCGGGTGGGCTGTGTGTGTGCCCGTGACAGGGAGCGCGCCCCCTGAGTTCTCTAGAGACCCGGGACGGGTTGTAGTGTTTCTAAAGCTCCAGGAGAGGCTGTAGTTGTTCTAGAGCTCCAGGAGAGGCTGTAGGGGTTCTAGAGCTCCAGGAGAGGCTGTAGTGGTTCTAGACCTCCAGAAGAGGCTGTAGTGGTTATAGAGCTCCGGAAGACGCTGTAGTGGTTCTAGAGCGTCGGGCGAGGCTGTAGTGGTTCTAGAGCCCCGGGAGAGGCTGTAGTGGTTCTAGAGCTCCAGGAGAGGCTGTAGTGGTTCTAGAGCTCCAGAAGAGGCTGTAGTGGTTGAAGAGCTCCAGGACAGGCTGTAGTGGTTCTAGAGCTCCAGGACAGACTGTAGTGGTTCTAGAGCTCCAGGAGAGGCTGTAGTGTTTAGAGCCTCTGTGTGGGGAAGTGTGGTGTGTTTGTGTGGTGGAGCTGTCAGAAGATGTGAGCGGTGCTAATGTCTCATTTTTCCCGGATCACAGGGGCAGAACTGTACTCCTCCGGACCAGCAGCAGACACAGAGGTACAATCACCAACACACAGATCACCAACCACCCAACAGTGTGTGTGTGTGTGTGTGAGAGAGAGAGAGAGAGAGAGTGTCCTGTGCAAGTCTTGACCCACCCCTTTTTTTATATTGTGTTTTTAATCCCCTTATTGATGTAAAAAAAAGATACAAGGAGTCTAGATAAAGGAGTTCCAACCACTCAGCATTCAGCACCACCAGTATACTGATCACCGCCTGA
>JBBPCY010132524.1:0-16516 GCA_037974405.1 Brachyalestes nurse | reverse complement strand
CAGAATGAGGTGCTTGTGTAGGAATTTAACAGACACTGGACTGGAATGGTTTCACACTCAGAGACGCTGATTTAAAATAAACTGCAGTGACTCTTATTTTTGTTCCGGAGCTGTATTTTGGGTGACAGCGTGATCGTTTCTGTTGTCGTGACCAAACACACAGCGCTCTGTCGTCAAGGCATCTGGAATACAGTAGTGCTCTTCACCAGCTACCGAACACACACACAGCATCTTCCTGGTTATTAAGTACCAAACTGTACAACAGGTTCCTGCATCAACACTGATCAGTCAAAGGGAGGCTCAGGGAAACCGTGGCTTCGCAAAGTTAGAAAACAATAAGACAGTCCATCACAAACTGCCGGCTTTGGTCTTCCACTACTTGCTTAAAGAACTCTGCTCTACTGAGTTCTTTAACCCCCCCCCAATAACTGTGTTTAAGGAGTAAACAGAGGTTTGGATTAAACTCCATTCTAGAGAAACTCTAGGAACCAGACGTCCGCCTCCGTTATTACACCAACGGCTTGTGAACGCACTGCCTGAAGCCAGAGACGTTCTAAGAGTTCTGAGACGCTTTTGGCCTAAAACTGAAGTCTATCATGGCGGAGGGAGCCCTGCAGGGTGTTAAGATTCTCTCAAATTCCCCCGATACACTCCTCCAGCTTTTACGACTGATTGTGTTTTAGCTGAACTCATTCAGTGCTTGCTCACTTTACCCAACAGAAAAATGCAGTAGGGAGAAATAAATTAATCCAGACACCTAATATGTAAAACATTTATTGTATTATGCATACAAAAAAAACCTTTAAACCACAAATAAAAGTAAAAATTAAAAGTTACAAAGTAATGAGAAGTTTGGCGTGGCCCTCCCTGTGTTGAAGCCCTTCCAGTCCTCACATGAACATCAAGATGCTTTTCCTATTCGGCCAATTTAGATTTTTTTTAGTCCTTTTCACATTAAAAACGGCTCAAACTGCGCTACTTTTTTGCGCACAGCCCCTCGGTACAGTAGACTATTACTGTATTAAATGTCATCCTGCAGAGAGGGCAGGAAGCTCTCCACATGTCACAGTCGTGTCTAATAAAACCCTGAAGAAAAAAAGAACCCATTTCTTGCCAACAGTGTTAAAAATAAAATTGACATTTATATTCACAGATGAAGTGTTTGTTCAAGAAAAACCAACAAAAAACCCCCAAAGCTTTTACTTGCTCAAACGACCTGTAATATTTAAAAATGTAATGTTTAAAAATTCACCGTATTTGAATACAGACCAAATCTGTGCAATCTGAGAAATAAATCAATAACCAATAAATCAATGCACTTGAATATCAATGCTCAGGACATGATCAGGGAATCGGTAACTATTTCTACCATCTTTAGAGAACCTTCAGCATAATAAACATGTAAACAACCTGATTACAATTTCCCCACAAGAGTATTTTAATATGCAAAGAACTATTGGACAGCCTGATAAAATCTGTTTCCCAGGCCCAGATTAGAATTACAAAAACGGGCTGCGTCCGACATTCAATGATACAAATAATTTACAAATGCTTTTAATAATTCATCACACTTTAAAATGTGAACGAAGCGCCACTGGGACTCACTGTCTGGGACCAGGGGGAATAAATTCAGTTTATTAAACAAAACACCTTTTCAAAAGGCAACTTCTGATGTGATGTTTGGGGTTTTTTTGTGCTTGCTGTCCTTCAACCAATCCCAGCATCCCTCGAGACTCCAGTGGAGTCAGTTTAGAATTAAAACTAGAAAAGTATTCACTGCGTGTATAATCATCCGAACGTGTTTTCAACCTTTACAAGAAAAATAAGAATGATCAGCTTCTACAGGTCAAAATAACTGCGTGAGAATGAACAGGGCGGAAAAGTTTCATCCAAAAAGATCGTTCACCGGCGGCCTCGGTCAGAAAAGACCAAACATAAGCAGCGGCAAAATCTGGAATTTCACTTCCAAATGAATCTGGCAGATACTTCAGAAGTATCTGAACGTTAAAAGGTTAACAAGACACTTGTTACTCAAAACTAATCTATAAATCTCGCGTCAAAACATTCACTTTCGAGCACCACTCCATCTTCGGTTGGTACACTGACGCTCTTCACAGATTCAGGTTACTAATAAAATGATCAGCGATGCATTTAGCTGCATGATTATAAATTCAGAACATTCTGAACAGTCATGATAAGCAAAGACGAGCATGACGAGGACGAGGAAAAAACTAAAACAGAAGCTTCGTTCAGTGAAGTGACTCGTGATGCGGCTGCTTTGATCTCCCCTCATCAGTCCGATATCAAACGTCTACCTGAAGGCTGACAGTGGAAGCTTATTTCACTTGGTTTCAGACGGAGGAACAACAGAAAGGCAGCTGGATGCACAGTTTGAGGTTCAGTTGCAGGATTCCTAAATAAAAGTCCAGTCCCTTAGATTCAGAAAACTCCAAAAAATGCCCAGTTTCAAACATTCACTAATCAGAATCAGCGATAGAGCTCACACTGTACTCATTCAGTGATCAGAACTATAAAAAGGTTAACAATAATAATAATAATAATAATAATAACCACTGCTATGTTGAGCTACAAGTGATCAATCTCCTGGAACGTGTTCATTTCTTTTCCACCCTGTTTATCCAGCCAGCAAAGCGAAAACAACACACAAGCTAAGCAGAAGCCGTCAGTTCCACCTACAGTAAACTAGAACATAATTCAGGGATACAAATCCCAAAGCAGAGCATCCCAACCTTTCTAACTCCTGTCTGATCTACCTCAGGGTGGCGACATCGTCTGCAGGAAGGTGCGGATTCTTCACCGTCACTACAAACTCTCTTACAGACGCATCGAGTCATGTTTTCTCTCTCGGTTGCGTAAGCGGGCGATGCATCCATTCTGTCCTGGCTGAGGGAAATGTTAAGAAAGAGGAACATTTTGATAGACGAGACTGAAAAAATACAAAACTGTTGATACACAGTCCCTGATTCCCTGGCTTTAAAAAAAAAAAAAAAAAAAAAACGAGGTCCGTTACAAAAATTCTAGGTCGGTGACATTCTGCCGGGGATGACAGGGAGATATTTTAAGAATTCATGATTGACGAATACAAAAGTAGTGGCTCTTTGAGAGAATAGTCAAAGGGAAAATACTGCGCCGAGTGAAGCTCCCTCACATCACGGCACACTCTCTGGGTTGGCGTTTTCCGTCTCCCTGAGAAGAAAAAGAAACACAAAGCTGACAAAGTTAAGAACACAACCAGGCACAATTAAAGTAATACTAATAAATTTTATTGGAGAACTGCTTCACCAGGTTTAATAAGGATCAAATTTTAAAAATGCTACTTAAGACCAACTTGCCTGCTGATGGAACAGCTCCTCATCTCCAAAGTCTCCTTCCTCGTCGTCTCCGTTCTCGATTTCTACCACGTTTTTCATGACTGCTCGCTTCGCCACCTCCTGGAGAGATGGAGTACGACAATTGTCCTTTCACAAACAACCACTATAGAAATCATACTTTCACTCTGAATGTAACCCAAACTACAGTTTCTGAATAAACAGCTGTGGGTTGGGATCAATCTTCACAGACTGAAAGCGCACCTCTCCATCAGAGTTGACCAAAAGGGTGAGGGTCTCGTCTCCTGTTCCCCAGCTGCCCTGGCTCTTCCACAGCAGGTCTGAAGGTGGACTGTGAGACACACCGGCATCTGCAGCCCAGACCTGAGCACAGCAGCAACTCAGATTCAGCTTCAACTCAGATTCAGCTTCCACTGGGTAAATATGAACAGGACAAACAAAAAACTCCACTGACCGTCACAGTCTGGCCTGCTTTGAGGACATATTTAGGGCTGAACTTGTAGGCAATTTCTTCTCCTTCTCCAATTTGCCTCTTTAGCCTCCAACTGCCCAGAGACTGATCCTAAAGAGGGAAAAATATTTATCAATAGAGATCTTACAGAGAGTCACAAAACACTTGTTGCTTGTCTTGTATCAGTCACTTTTTCCTCAATTTGTTTACAGTTGTTCTAGTATTTCTGTTTCTAACTCCACTATCTAGCACCTTAATCCTGTTTTTATCATCTGTGCCTGTGCTGTAACTCACCTTGTCAGAGCTGTTTTTAAGGGTGACAGACTTTCCTTCCAGGTCGATCTCCTCAATAGTGACGGCGCCCGAGGCCTCGGACTGCTGGCTGATGCGGACGCTGGCGGCCGTGAGCGGCTGCTCTTCCACACGCTTCCTTTTGGTGCGGGAGGTGCGGGAGGAGCTGCTGCTGCTGGCTGTGCTCCTGGAGACGGTCACCCGGGAAGAGGGGCTGGGGGAGAGTTTCAGCCTGGGGGGAAGAAAATAAAACATCATCTGTTGAGTAATAAAACACAGACCGATTCCTAAACAGGGGTCTCAGCCTGTAGATAAATAACAGTCCATGCCGGTAGAGTACTAATAATTTGTAAGGACGTAATGACTATTAAAAAGCATCAGAACCACATAAATCAAAACCGAAAACTGCGCATTTGAACACACACTCTAAGAACACACACCTCCAGCACTGCACAATGAAAAGGTATTTTATAATTAAATTTAATTTGACCTAATCTGCATATTTGAATGAAGCTAGCTTTCCTGCTCACTTGGAGTGACTAGGTTTAAACTATTTGTGGTAATTATTGATTCACCAGGTGGCTGACGTGTAGTATTTAAAAGCACTTCCCTACCTACAGGGGGCAGTCTCCCTGGAGTAGCTTGGGGTTAAGGGTCCTGCTCAGGAACCCAGTGGTGGTGTGCTGAAGGAAGGATTCGAACCCATGATCTCTTGGTCCCGAGGCAACTATCCTACCCACTAGGCACCACCACCCCGACAACAGTATTGTTTATGTGGTATATATTGTTTATACAGTAAATAGTAACAGTGTTTTTCTAGAGAACTATATTCACATTTATACTGTTCTGTTATCCCAATTCCCTACAACCTTCCCACAACTCTAGTCAACCATAAAGGACAGTATTTCAATTGTTCTGACCCGCTATCCTTTAGTGCACAAGTGGAAAATTCAATGAACAAGCCTGAATCTGAGAGAAGGATAACTGCTATTTTGACACCTAATGCATGTTTAATTGAGTGAATACCTGGAAGAGAATCCACTTAACTCAGTCTGGAACGGAGCACAGCACTGCCCTTTTCACTCAAACATAAAAGAACATTCTTGACATTCTTTACAGGTCGGCCCACCTAAAGCAATGCAAGACATGCAGCTCTGAGCAGGTCCTCAGATCGCCTCGAGCTCTGGCTTAACACCTGGACCAACAGAGCAACAGTGCACAAACACTGCCCAGGTCACGTCTAAGAATAATAGAGTCCAACATGCTGCTGTAGTTCCAGATCTAGTAACACAACCAGTAGAGACCTACAGAATCATGAACTTCGGGTAAGATAAACTTTAGACAGGTTCGGTTATATCCTAATTCTACAGATCTGACTCAAATGTCTAGGATTTTTTTGGAACGGATACATTTTTGGTAAACTAAAGTCACTGGAGATCGTCCGACCAGAGGCGTTCGCTTCTCGCCCAGACTGAACCGGTTTTATCCATTTCATGAATCTGCTAATCAAACTGGATCATGTGTTTCAGGTCTTGGATGAAGCTGTATCCTGCAGGAAGCAAGATTTTCAGGAGCAGGATCCATAAATACTGCTTTAAACTTAGAGGTCCCACAAACGGGCTGCAACTAAAGAGTCCAAATCGGGAGCAACTTTTGATTGCACAGTTAAGGTGATTTTGGGGGTCGTTACACTCACCTGTCCTCCTCTCCCTCCAGCAACTTCCTGTAGGCATTGATCTCCATGTCCAGGGCCAGCTTGACATCCAGCAGTTCCTGGTACTCATTCAGCTGCATCTGCATGCGATCCCTCATCTCAGCCATCTCGCGCTCCTTGCCATCGATCAGCCTGCGATGTTTATCGCGCTCACTGTTCAGCACGTCTTCCAGCTCCCGCACGCGTTCCTCAGCCGCCGCCGCCTGCAGGGAGAGACAGAGTGTGTCTGAAATCGCACACTTACCTCAGTGCACTGAAATGTAGTGTAGTGCACACTGCCGTGCGTAACTGCTGTCCTAAATGGAACACTAACGTTTAGCACTTAGCGGAAGTGACGGGTGAACATCGTGATTCTCCAGTCTGCCAAAATATCTGCCAGCTGTATACACAATACATTTCCTCGTGGTTTTATTTGCTTTTGTTTTTGTTTAGTTGCCTCCGTTTGGGCTTGCATCGGCATTTCATTGCTGGCCGCCATTATTCAACTCCAAAAACGTGTCCAAAGTCCTTCCCCTTTCCGCTACGTAGTCAAAATGGCGTCCGTTTAGTGCGCGTAGTGTTCATCGTTCTGCACTGCGTTCTCTGGCCGTTTTCAGTGCACCATCCGGGTACTTTCAGTGCACTGAATTTTAGCTTAGTTTCAGTGTGAACGCACTACGCACTAAACTTGCGCACTAAAAGTGTGCAAGTGCGCGATTTTGGACACACTCACACAGTTCACGCCACACGCCGCGCCTCTTCAGGCCACACCTCTTCCACACAAAGGTCATCATTCACTTCGAGATTTCTTTTACAAACCTGATGCAGTCTTTAAAAAAAACAAAGTATTTTAAATGCTTGATCCCCAGAATTGGCCTCTAGTTAAAAGACACGGAAACCTCTTCACAACAATTTTGTTTTGTTGTAATTCCAAATTATTCAATGGATCACAAAACATGGAACAGTAATAAAGCTCATACTTCATGGAGGTGTTCTAATTGATTCAAAAAAAATTATTGTATCTCACTCCCACTCCACTTACACCGTTATCCTTGTACCTACAGACTACATCTACATGGGCGAACGTGCTGCGATGGAAGAATATGCAGTAACGCAGCGTATAAGTGAGGGAGTTTTCCTTTTCCTTTCTCTGGGGCTTAGTTGTGTTTTTATGATTTTACTGTGTTATGATCAGTAAGTGACTCAGACCAGGGTGTGTTTCAGCCAACACCAACATTCAGGTTATATCACTGTCAAAGGAACGGATCTGTGGCGTAACTCGAGGAACCCCTGTAATATTCATACACACCAAGTGAGGACAGTTACTTTATTGCATTCAAACCTGCTTCTGGAGTGCAGAGAGCTGGAAGCTCAGACTCTCAATCCTGACGCGAGACTCCTGCAGCTCCTCCCGGGCGGAACTCACTGCCTTGTCATTGAGATCAGACGACACCTTGGCATTATCCAGCTAAACACACAGGAGGAGAAAAAAAAGAGGAACTTTATTTACCCACATGCATCATGGAACCCACAAGGACAGCTGTTTCCTTCTGCACTTACGATCAGCCTGAAGTGACTCGGACATCCTCTGACTGCCTTTTCGACTAATATGTATTTTTCCATACAGACTTGTCAATATTTGTACTCAGTGTTTATGTTTTTTATGGTGTATGTATTTTAACAGAAAATGCATTACCTTGGCCTTGAAGGTTTGCTCCAGCTCCTCCTTGTACAAGCTGACCTGCTCCTCGTGCTGCTTGCGGAGGTCCTGCAGGGCCTGAGCCAGTTTGAACTCATAATCCTGCTTGGCCCCAGAGTCCACCTCCACCATCCGCTTCTCATGTCGCCTCCTGGTCTCACGCACCTCCTTCAACATCCACAGACGAGAAAGCGTCAGTTAATTACAGACTAGAATCTGGAATCTCCTTAAAACTAGGGTTCAACAAGAACATCAACCTTTCGAGAGAGAAAGTCACAGAGCATTTTCTATTATAGCTATATCTTTTTTTTATATTCTATTTTCTCTTCAGAAGTAAATTCAAAACAACTACCAAATAACAGAATAATGATTTATATTTATATTTAATTTCCCAAAACTCCAACAAATCATTATTAAGAATAATGCAGTCAGATTAATTAGCATTACGCACATTATTATCTTACCATAATGTGCAATAGTCTTACCATGTGAATATCCCTACTTAGAGCCACACCCCTGATCTACTAGTGATCAATCTTACAGATCTACTACTGATCTCTATTACAGCAGTAACACACTCCTCACCACTATTAGTGTTAATTAGTAATTTACTGAACTGCAAGTTATTTATCTAAAGTATTTATACCCAGTATTAGTGTTTATAGTTCAGTGTATTTCATATTTTTTATTGGATTTATTTAGATATTTATTGGATTTATTTAGATATTTTATTAAAAAATATTTTATTTTGTTCTTGTCTCTGTGTAGTCGTAATAAGCGGGATCAATAAAGTTTTAGACTTCCGATTCTGAAAGAACAAGCACCTCCTCAAACATGCTCTTCCTGAACTGCAGGTCCTCACTCAGACTCTGGCAGCGGTTTTCTAGATCCACTCGCATCAGAGTTTCAGCCTCCAGCTGCTTCTTGGCCACAGCATGAGCATCTTCAGCCTGAAACAGACCAACAAGTCAGTGCACTCTAATACAGCCGCTGCTAATGAAGTGAATCTGTGGCACAAAGAGGCTGAAGTGAGGTGAGGAGGGGAACCTTGGCCAGTTGAGTCTTCAGGTCAGCCAGTTCCGCAGCGAGAGCGGCGTTCTCGCTGAGGGCGGTGTTGAGGGCCGCCTCGCTCTGGTTGTACTGAGACTCCAGGTCTTTGATACGGGCCTGAGCCAAAACCAGGTCTCCATCCTTCTTCTTAAAGCTGGAAAACACATGAGGTTTAGGAGCTTTAGAATACCAGCAGAAACCATGTGTAGCTTTTCTCACACAGGAAAGAATTCTGAGAAACTATGATGTGGCCAATCTGATCTCAAATATGTGTCGTGTCACGAAATGCAGAAATGGGGATTAATCTACCTGCACATCATTACAGAGAAATAACATTTCTTACCTAAAGTAAATAAAGTAAAACTAAAAGAGAAAAGAGATTGTAGAACAGTAGACCAGTGTCATCGGAGCAGTTTCTTTTACAGTACTGTTTTAAAATACTAGACAAAGTGAAACATCTGTCTGACATCGAGACTGATTTTGGTGTGATTATAATAATATCTGTTGATTTTGGTATAATTTCAAACCCATCATGCATCTCTAGTGACACATTAATATTAGAACACCCTGACCCAGAGTGGTCTACTGTGTCTGATTTATGATATTACTGTATTTTATTGCTTTCATTGATACTAACGTCAACATAGATGATTTAATCAAGCATTTTTAAGCTTGTTAAAACATGCTGCTTGAATTTACATTGACTTCGACCAGACACATATTCGCTTATTCCAAGACTGCAAATTTAAAAACACTGCAAATATTTCCCAATTAAAGCTTTACTATTTAACCCTTAGCAGGATGATTAACTATAGACTTTCTTAAAGCATAGTTTTGCACAAAACATGTAAGAGATCAATCATAAATGTGAGATTGCTATCTGCTGTGTAAAATGAGAAGCAGATTAAAAAGGGAAAAAAAAAATCATGACTGTAGTTCGATGGTATTTCCCTTGTGGTCACATCATCGCCCGCTGTTCGTGAGCCTACAGCCTCAGACTTCCTGTTCACTTGTGCTAACTAGCAACCAGACCAAACCAAAGTAAACGTGCCACAAAAAAGGCAGGCGAGTGAGAAGAATTGATTTCTGAATTCCTGAAACATAAAAGGGTGTCTTTAGAGAAAGATCGTCCCATATGCACTGGTCGCCTGTATTATAGCAACAGATGGAAACAGATGGGACTGGTCTTTAAATTAGATAAGCTTAAGGTAAACACAGCCCACCATACGGAGACTAAAAGCTTATAGAGTAAACTGTAAAACAGTGAGGAACAGAGGGAAGAAATGCAGACATTTCATCTGTTATCAGGCTGGGAGAAGTGGGTGTGAGCCTTCACTTGACATTTGGGTAACATACTTTGCATATAAACATCAAACACACACACACAGACAGAACTCCTATGTCCTTATATTTATGCCTCCCCCATGTGTGTAACGACCTATAAACTAAAAGCAATGACTGTTTCTTAGTATGCCATGTAAATCTAACTTACTTTCTAGTCACCTCCTCGAGTTCGGCATTGGCCTTTCCTAGATCAATCTGCAGCTTCGCTCTCTCGCGCGCGGTCTCGTCCAGAACTCGCCGGGCGTCAGCCAGCTCCGCCTCGTACAGAGCCTTGATTCCAGTCACCTTGTGGGACAAAAAAAATATATACAATAAGTAAATAAATCAACGTAAACAAATATATACATTCTAAGGTGACAGACCACTAGTCAAAGGCCTGCCCGTATACTTTGGCCCCCATGGCCATGTTTTGTTTCAAACAAGTGGCGTGCAGCTGCATGCAAATTAAACACATATGTACACACAAATACGAGTGTGTGTGTTTACACTCCAGCAACACCAGACACAGATAGATCTAACAGACAACTACTTTATATTTAATGCAGATCTATCAACGCGAACACAAACAGTTAAATCACTTTCAATCAGGAGCCTACAATTTACACACATAGGGATTCTGTTTGTTTTGATCTTGTGGATATTAAATAAACTTCGACTTAATAGCACGTCCCAACTGAGTTTAGTCATTCAAAGCATTTTCTGGGCAACTGAAAAAGGTAAAATCACATTCAAATATGAAAAGAGCGCTGGCCGCTCCCATTTGTTTATGATGGCGTAGAGCAACTGGAAGGACCAGGAGCACTTTCTCACTCAAACACAAAATAAACACAAAACTTCCCTTTTCTACTTTTATTTGATCATGATCTCCCCTAGATAACACTATAATAAAACCTAAACATTCGTTTTAAATCAATTAACAAAGAAATATTACCATTAAAAGCTAAAATGCATAATTATAAGCATTCATGTTATAATAAAACATGCCTCAGGGTAGTTTAACCAACAAAATAATGAAATTAACAGTTTGAGGCAACAAAAAGACATGTGGACTCAGTTACTGCCTCCAATCCCACATTAACACCAAGTTATCTGTCTACAGAGCTGGCTCACAAAACAGATGAACTGCAAAGGAGGGTTAGATACTAACGTTATATTTGTACTGCATATAAATCAGTTTCACATCAACAAAACAATCAAACTACCAATTTAGAGGCAATAAAAAGAGACGTGGACTCGCTTACTGCCTGCTCTCCCACATTAAACACTGTCTGACTGAAGAACAGATAAGAGTGTGAAAAACCCTAAAAATCAAAATCACGGTGAGATACAGTAATCAGCTGTCAGGTGAGTGAAATATAATTAACCGAGTGACTAACTAATCTCTGGCCGCATGACTTGCTAATCACTAACTGCATGCAATGCAGTTTAACATAAACAATAATGAAATTAACTGTTACCAGTTTAGCAACATTTGAGGCAACAAAGAGACATGTGGGCTCAATTACTGACTCCTCTCACACATTAACACTCTCTGACTGCATAACTAACTCAAAAACAAATGGAAAATAACTAAAATCCAACGGAATATTAGATACTGTATTTGCACTGTATACAAGACGGTTTTAACATCAACAAAATAATCAAATAACCAGTTTAGATTAAACAAAAAGCCCCCTCTCCCACATTAACACTGACTAAAGAACTAACTCAAAAATAAAAATAGAATAACTCTAAAAAAGCTTAGTAATGTTAAATGCAGTGATCAACTGTCAGGTTAGTGAAATATAATGAACGGAGTCAGTAACTAATCCCTGGACGGAGTGATTAGCAGCCATGCTAACAGAACTCCATTGGAATGAACGGGGCTGTTAGCTCCCTGTTAGCTTCGCAGGCTAATTCCCGGCGTTCGGAAGTACCTCTCTGGTCGTGACCTCCTCCTTCTCGGACACTTTGACCATGAGGCGGTCGTTCTCCAGCTCCAGGGACCGGACGCGGTCGATGTAGACGGCAAGGCGGTCATTGAGGTGCCGCAGCTCCTCTTTCTCCTGCAGGCGGGAGATCCGGGCGGGCGACAGGGGCGAGGCGGTGGCCATAATCAGGGTCTTCGGGTAACTTTGGAGGAAAAAACAACTTCAAACCAACACCACTGTGTTCCTCACCGGCCCCACTTTCCCCCCCAGGTCTCGTCGTTCTAAGTTGAGCTAAACGCGTTTTAAAACGGACCGTAAAAGTGAGTTTTTCCCCGTAAGCACCGGGAGACCCGCGGAAAGTTTTTTTGAATGAAAAGTCCGGAGTGTTTGAAAACAAAATGGCCGCCGCCTAACGTAAAACGCGCCAAAACCGGTGTCCTTCGAACGCTGGGAGTTGTAGTCCTGCCTGAGATTTTGTAGTCCAAGTAACCTACAGTCGTGTAGGCTCGCCCTTACGTTACGTACATAAACTATAGAGACACACGTATTGGGACGCCTGACCATTACAACAAAAGGGACTTTAATCCCACTGCTTTCAAATCCATAGACTTTAATCTGGAGTTGGTCCCCCTTTGCCACTATAACAGCTTCCATTCTTCCTGGAAGGCTTTCCACAAGATTTTGGAGTTTCTGTGGGAATTTGTGTCCATTCATTCTGTAGCACTTATGAAGTCAGACACTGATGTTGGACAAGAAGGTCTGGATCACAATCTCCATTCCAGTTCATCCCAAAGGTGCTGGATGGGGTTGACGTCTGGACTCTTTGCAGCCAGTCAAGTTCATCCACATCTGACACTGTACAGTATCTTGAGTGTCCCGTACACATATGGACACCCTTATGCCTATTTATGTATATTTATAATGTAAGTAATGTATCAACAATGCATTTTATTAAAAACGCAAGTCACAGTAAGGTTTCTTGGGATTCTCTGTATCTTCCTTAGTCAGCAAGCTAAATATGAGAGATAAATATTAATACAATTTAAAAACAAGTCTGAGATGAATTAGATTAATGTTTGACGCCACTAGGTCAGCTATTAAATCACCAATTTGATATGGCGGGCTGATTAAATTTTGTTGTCCTGGGACTCATAAGTTAGGCCACTGGATGGTGAAAGTAAACCTCACTGCCTCACTCTGTTTTATCAATAGATTTCAGTGTCACCTTTCAGCTGTAAAACGTTGTTCTGCAAACATTACAAAATATTTCATAAGATCTTTACTTTGTCTATTTTGTGAAACAAAGTGGATTAGGATTTTAATGCATGCTGTTCAGGAAAAAAGAAGCTCTTAATGTTGATCAAAAGCGTCCATTAAAGACTTGAATCATGTCTGTCTGTGTGTGTGTGTGTGTGTGTGTGTGTGTGTGTGTGTGAGTGACCCAAATAAACACGAACAGTATTATGTACAGTATTAGCAGTTTGAGAAGATCCTGGGAGGCGGAGTGTTCAGTGTTGATTACCTGGTTCAGTTGTGCTGAGGGATGGAGTTTTTTAGACTGAGGTCTTTGATTGCAAAAAAAGATGTGCAGTTTGTAATTTGTGAGAAAATAGGAATAAAATGAAATGAAATCCTTCAGAGGGAAATTTATTCAAAGGGAAGAACGATGAGGAAGACCGTCTCGCCCCCCAGTGACCAGGAGCTCTGTGGGACTGTGGCTGATGTGAGGAAAACTCTGAGAGGCCGATCGGATCATTCTGGGTCGTTCGTTCAGAATTCCTCAGCCGTGGGTCCAAACCTCCTTCAGGTCGAGTCGAGGAAGTAAAAGACAAACCACAGAATCTTTCTCACAAAAATGATATTTCTGTAGATGATCTACGTTTATAAAGAACAAATGTGATTCTTCTACATTTTCCTACATTTTTTGATCACTGTATAAATATTTTTATATTTATGTTTACAAACGTCCAGCTTGACACCTGACATTTATCCTCCGTTTAAACTCCAGCCATCCCTTATTGTCTGGTAACCTGATTAATCACCCTCCATTACAGTGCCTGACAAGTCACTTGACCAAGTTGTAGGAACAACAAATAATAAGTTGACTTGTAGTTCATCAGCTGGAATCAGAAAAGGCTTATGAGAAAGGCAAAGCCCTGTAGATTATGTTGATTATACCAAAATAAAGTTTTGCATCATTCATTGTGTTTAAAGGTCAAATTTCACCTGGACAAAAGTCTTGTCATATACAAAAATAATAATAATAATACATTTTATTTATAGAGCGCTTTTAAAGGTACTCAAAGACGCTGTAGAAAGTATACATATACTTTATTTAGAATACACAAACATGTTACAATAACCTCAGAATATAAAGTCATGGTGCCTTGGAAGAAAGGATTAATTACGTGTATGAGTTCCAGGACCACATCCATACGTCTTGGCCATGACCGAGATAACTTGTTGATGAAGTCGTCTGGAATGGGGAAGAAAGCAGTCCTGCAGGATCCCAGAGTTCGCCCAGGTTTCGTCTTTCAAGCCTCCTGCTCATCTTACCCAGACTGCAGGAGTAATGGACTTTAGCAAGCTGAGAACATCAGGACACTTTCTGACTGTTTCATTTTGCACCCAGTTATCATACACATTATTAATCCTGTTTTCCAAGGCACCATGACTTTATGTTCTGATGTTACTGTAGCATGTTTGTGAATTCTAAATAAAGTATATGTATAATTTCTACATTATTTTTGTATATGACAAGACTTTTGTCCAGGCACAATTTGACCTTTCTGTCTAATTAGATGATACAACTCAATGAATGATGCAAAATTTATTGTGGTATAGAGGGGTTTTTTTGCTACAGGGCTTTGTCTTTCTTATAAGTCATTTCCGATTCCAGCTGATGAACTACAAGTCAAGATATTATTTGTTGTTGCTACAACTTGGTTAAGTGACAAGACTTTTGTGAGGCACTGCAGAATAAACATAAAAACTTTTTACACTTTTTCAGATTAAAAAAATCAAACATTGAACAAATTCCTTGAACTGAAATTTCAGCCAGTGCCCAAATATGAACTAATATCTCTCTAACTCTCTCACACACATACACACACACACACACATCTGATGTAAAACTCACAGTAAAGAGTTTAGATACGTTTTGATTTAATGATCTGTGTTGTGATTGGACAGCATGCAATTTGACACATTAAACTTTTTTTTTATAAAAACACAAACCTAAATGTTTAAATGCCTTCAGGTCCTCAATCCACCAGTTAACCTGAGACAGTCAATCAAAGTGACTGAGAAAATGATTTAAATCTGTGAGAGCCTTTAATGAACAAAGACTGAAGATCAACAAAATCCCATCGGACAGCTCTGATAACAGCCGTGATACTGGATATTTGCTGATAAAATAATGTCTCAGTGTTTACTGTGAGTGTGTGTTTACTCTGTGTGTGTGTGTGTGTGTGTGTGTAAAAGTAAGCAGCAGAATCAGATGGTGAAAGTTTTGTTTGTTTGTTTGTTTATGGGAGTTCATGTCCAGGAACAGTTGGACGATCCTGAGGTCTCAGTGCTGCTCAGGTCCAGATCCAGCATGTGGACATTCATCGTCTCACACGTCTCACTTTAAGCTCGACACTGACAGGTCGGAGGTCAGTCTCCCTTCGGATTGTCCAGACTGACGACACGGAGCTCAGTGAGAGCGGTGCTGCTGCCAGCAGGGGGCTGATTAATCAACATCTGGACACAATCGGTCAATCAATCAATCAATCAATCAATCAATCAACATTCTGATAATCTGACAGTTTCACACAAACTGTTCTTTCATCTGAAAGTAGAAGAGAATTGAGTACCGAGTGCAGCGGGACGGGAATCTGCATCGTCCCGGGAGGACCTGCCAGGAACATCTGAGGAACAGCACCTACATACACACACACACACACACACACAATCAACATCCAAATCCGTGTGCACAAGGCAAATGTCACAGCACGGCACCTCAGCCTGTGTCCCATCAAGAAACCAGAACAAATACAGCTTTATTTATTAATGTGCACGTGCTTCAGTGTGTGTGCATGTGTATTTCAGTGTGTGTGTATGTAGTGCTGGATTCACTGGGCTCTGTGTGCTGACGTGTGTGTGTGTTTGTGTGTGTGTGTATGTGTATTTCAGTGTGTATGTGTGTGTATGCATGTGTTTTAGTGTGTGTGTGTATTTCAGTGTGTGTCTATGCGCGTGCATGTATTTCAGTATGCGTGTGTGTGTGTGGACTCACTGGGCTCTGTGTGTTGACGTGTGTGTGTGTGTGTGTGGACTCACTGGGCTCTGCCTGCAGGGCGGCACTGGAGGGGGGCGTGGCATACATCAGCGCACTGGGGTACATCACATGACCCGCCAGTGAGGAGGGAACAGACGTTACCACGGTAACAGGACTGACTGAGATGGAGACACAAGAACAAGCAGAAAAATAAAGGAAGAGAAGAGACACTTTATAACATTTATTTTCTCAGTTTGGCTTTTCTGTGGACACAGTACCAGCAGCACTGCAGGAACTCTGGGGGACCTCAGGGCTGCTCAGGCGACTCGAGGGGAGCGGAATGTTCTGTAACTGAGAGACTGAACCATCACCCCACACACACACCCATCATACACACACACACCATCACACACACCATCATACACCTACACACCTTTATACACACACCATCCTACACACCATCGACC
>JBBPCY010132426.1:0-16527 GCA_037974405.1 Brachyalestes nurse | reverse complement strand
ATATAAAATCACATTTATAACAGCAAATACGTAATATACATGGAATTTTAACATTAGTACATTCATGACATGTTTGTAGTGACTCGTGAATTCCAGCTGGTCTGCAAATCTTTGGAGCCCTTGGCCAGAAACGTTGTCAGGTCTGGCCGCCTTTTGTGCGTTAACATCAGCCATAATGTCTTTTCTCACTGCCAAGTCATTCTGTGCCTCAAAATGTACATAGCAATGTTTCAGTGAAGGAAGGCTTCACTGTGTCACAGGCCGGTGGAGATGTCCTGAAGTTGGTGACAGCCCTGATGCCCTGTTACATGCGCCCATGTATCCAGTATCCTGAAAGTGGGCGTGCACTTTCTGAGCATGTACATGTTTTGGTGCACTGATGGCCTGGGACAGGTTGGCCCTTGCTTTGTCTTGGGTTCTCAGCAGCGCACACACCTCTGCAGTCATCCATGACGTGTGGTGATGGCCTCTGGAGACAGTAACATCACTGATCCACTTCATGATGTAGCCAGTCCAGGTCCACCAACTGGCTATGACCCCAATCACAAAATACCACCAACACTGGGAGGAGGAAGACATGTGCTTCCTTCAAATCAAGTGAAGCACTGTCCCATATTTTCAAACTGAAATGTCACTAGAAAGCTCAAAGTGCTTGGAGGAGAACACTAACCAACATTTCTTTTACATCAGCTAGCAGATACCTACAGTGGTCAGCATCGGCTGAGCGTTGGAGGGAGAGGTCACACGATGCCATATGTGGTCTCTTGGTCTCCATGGCCAGTGGCTATGGCACCGCCACACTCACAGTCTCCCATAATAAGGCAAACACTTACAGTTGCACCATTAGGGAGCCTAAGTTGCCAATTTATTAGGTACAGCTACACTACTCTTTTTTAAAGCACACATATATGTAGGGAATATAATAGGACCACTGCTGACCAGATATTATGTGAGTGGTGGACTATTCTCACAGTAGTGACATGGTGCTGTGTGTTCTGTTGGTGTAAGTGTATCAGATGCAGCAGCATAATTTGAGTTTTTAAACACCACAGTCTCACTGCTAGCATTGACAGTAGATTCCAAACAAAAAATATCCAACCAACGGCATCACTGCAGTTAGAAACTGACCGTTAACTAAAGACTATAGAATGCCTAACATCAATTGTGACTAAAAGTTTTAAAATGGTCAGTAAGTGTAGGTACAAGGTACAAGGTAGGTGTGCCATAAACTGGCAAACCACACACATGCACAAGCACAGATGATAAAAGTCTGACTCTCTTAAGTCTCTAACTCTCTTCTTTCTCTCTCCCTTTTTTTTGCAGAAATGGCAGTGTGTAGAGGACCCCTCAGGCCTGCTGAGGCTGTTTAAGTGTAAGGGTATGGCAGGTCTCTACGGCCCCCATGCTCAGGGTCTGATGGCTAGTAATGCTCAGCTAAACAGGCCTGGAACTCCTTCGAACAACTGTGACTGTCAGCCTCCTGTGTCTTTCAAAAGGAAGAAAATGCTCACTAAGAAAAGTATGTCTTACATGTCAAAAACTTGTTTCTGAGCTAATTAATCATACTGGACAAAAGGTCTATGCCATATTCAAGAATTCATATCAAGGTGAATGATTAATGTGCCTTCCTGAGCTGGAACCATCAAAAACATCTTTAAATACAATGACTTCACCTTGCGTTACATAACAAACAATTATTCCAACAGAAAGTAACAGAAAGACAACACTGTGATATGTTTTACTCCAAGGAAAGCAACATTTACATATTTTTGTACATATACATACTGTTTATGTAATTATGTACCTATTTGAATCATTTGATAACATTTTTTCATTAAAAAAAAGATTCTTTAGCTCTCATAATGATAAAACTACCAGATTTGTCATTCCCAGGTGCCAGACTGTGTTTGTATAAAATACAAACTGTTCATTGTCCCGTTCAACTTCAGAACTGAAGCCAAAGAAGATTTCGTCTCGGAATCGCTGGGCCCGTTCACTCCCACCTGACTTGGACGGCATTGTTTACTCCCTGGATCTGGAGGAGGGCTACCGTCCCATTACCCCAAAGAACATCAGTCACGTGCTGGGCAGGAAACAGGCCATTTATGGAGGTGATGAAGAGTTTAGCGGAATGGAACCTACAGAAAACAACCTCATACCACCTGCAGCCCTCAAAGTTACCTACAGGTAAAAGTAGATATGTTTGTCTTCTTGGGGGTGGATGATAAGGATCAGAATCCGAAAACTTTATTGATCCCCGAGGAAATTGCTTATGTTATGACTGCTCAGACACACAGGGACAAGAATAATATCAAATATAAAGTCTAAATAAATCCAATAAAAAATCTGAGGAAAAAACTTGTGATGCAATACGAAATACAGTGTCCTGAAGTATGGATTTTACTAAATTGTGAATACCTTGATAAGCCCAATTAGGCCCCTTTGCGAAATGAAACATAATGCAACATAAAGAGCAACACACCATTTAAATGTTTACAGTATTGGTGCAAATTTTGTGATAGGGAATCACTCTGTTCCTTTTTCTTTTTATTGTTACACTCTCCTGGGAAAAATATGTATATATATATAACTTGCAAAACAGTTTTGTAACTCTGAGGAGTTAACATATCCTCAGAGAACATACATCAGTACATTTTAATGCAGACACTATTTATTAACTGAAATAGCATATTATGACAATTAAAACACAAATCATGGCACATACCACATTTTGTTTTCTTTTATCCACTATATTAAATTCAGCAGAAAATTCAGGAAATTATGTAATCACCAGGGGTGACCAAACTTTGCAACTTTTGTAACACTACAATAAACTTCAGTGTTACATTGAAACATTTTTATATTGTTGTGCAGTTGTAGTATGCTTATTTGTGAAGAATATTGTCTTATAAAAATGCTTTGTATTGCTCACCCCTAGGTTTTACTGTAGTATTATGAACCTTTGTTCTGTATGCTCTAAAGTGTGTGTAATTTCAATATTTTAGGTGTTCAATACTGATGAATGACACAGTAAAATGTGATGGTGGACTGTACAAATCCCTACAGGCCTGGAAAGACCACAAACTACACATTGAGCATGAGGTTCTGTTCTAATTACTCTACTACACAATGGAAATGGTGGAATTATCATCTTGTGAAGGAAATACTAAACTATGCTAGTTTTATTCTTCTCCGCCTGCGAACAGATTGAGACGCTACAGACCAAAATAAAGAACTTACGAGAGGTCAAAGGTCACCTGAAAAGGGTTCGTCCAAAGGAGTGTGAATGCAACCCAAATATGTAAGTATACATTCTGATTTCTCAGAACAGGGTCAGGGTGTATGTCATGTGTATGTTTCTCTCCCATACAATGTAAACCAAAGGCAAAAGATAAGGCATGATTTTACTGGAGAACAGCTGGGAGTAATCCCACTTTTCATTTGATTCATTTCTTGGTGCATTTCTCTGTGTTTTTTTAAGATATCAATTTAAGAACAGAACACTCCTCAGACTCATGTCAGGCCAAATACATTCTCCAAGGTAAGTCAGAGTGTGTGTGAACTGGTGATACAGATAAAGATTCAATTCAATTCAATTCAATTCAATTTTATTTATATAGCGCATGACAGTGGTCATTGTCACAAAGCAGCTTCACAAAATGAGAGAAAATTTTGTGTGTATGAAGATGATAGAGATGCAGATTAAACTTCACCTTTAAGCAGAATTATTTTAAAATAATCGTGCTGATCAGCATGTACTGTCTCTGCTAAATAAACAAGTAGGTAACATACATAAACAAAGTACAACATAAATTACAACTGTCATTACATCGCTGAATAATCCACGCAAAGTAGAATTTATTTGCAATATGCATCATCATGTAAGCTGCCTATTAATCATTTCACTGCAAATGTAAATCTTTTACATTTCTCTGACTTTTAAAACTCAACTGCTCCTCTTACACTGACCTTGCCTTGTCAGTAGACTGGCATCTAAAGATAAGAAGCAATGGATGCTGAAGGAACAGAGGCGCAGGAAGAAGCTGCGGAAGCTGATGAAGCGTCTTCGAAACAATGACACATGCAGCATGCCCGGCCTCACCTGTTTCACTCATGACAACCAACACTGGCAGACTGCCCCTTTCTGGACAAGTAAGGCACTGCAGTTCGTATCTTTAAATGTAGAAGTAGGACAAAGTTACAAATGTAGTCTTATGATTCTACACACCGGAGTATTTACAAGCCTTGAGATGATACGATAAATATACAGTCTAGTTCTAATTGGGTGTATTTCAAACTTTGATCAACGGAAGAAAAAAAAAAAAAAAAAGTTAAGCTCAAAAAACTTGTGTTTCATATAAATAGTGCCATGTAGCGACCAATTAATGACTACATGTGTATTCTATTTAAATGACATAATGATTGACCAATGTTAAGCCTTCCAAATGACCAGTTAACTTTAGTTGACTTAATTATTTGAATTACTGTCCAACACAGCTTAATTGGCTAAGAAACGGTCATTTGCATTTTAAGGTCCCCACTATGGACTAATTGGCACCAAATGTAGTGGACTACTTTAAAAGCATGTGATGTATAGCTTCTGTTATACAAAATGTATAGCTTGTGTTTTATGCAGATTTGATCTAAAGCTAGTGGGAGCTTGATGGTTTTGTTTGGTTTGAGGCAAGGAATAACAATAAAGGAGCTTAAGAGCAGAAGGCAAAATGCTGTGTTGTACTGCCACATCACCTTCCAATTTTATTGGGTGGTAGAGAACACGTATGTGGACATGCCATTTAAATTTCAGAAACGTTGTCCAATGCTAAGTCTGTCAAATGCCTGCTAAAAGCCAATTGACAAGCTCAAAATTAGCTAACATATTAGCATGTCAGTTTTCATGACAGGAAGAGAGCGTTCATAGCTGTTTCTGTCAACTGTGCTCCAAGACAGAAGGATTAATTAGCATGTGATGGTCATGTTCTTGATTAATTTCAGTATGTTTTTTATTACTAGTCAGGCTCTTGTAAATGTTTAGGCGGTCTTTGTTACCCCTACCATTTTTATGGAGAAACACAAAAAGAAGAATAAGAAAATCCTTGGACCCCTAAAATAAATGACCTGAGCAATAACAAACATACACTAACAAAAATGCAGAGCTATTCGGAGATTACAAAACATATTTAATAGAAACTCTAAAAAGACACTCTGTTGGATATCATGTAGAAAATGTGTATAAATTTTTTTGCCACCACACTCTATTTCTTATTGTAAAAGGGATAAGGAGAATAAAAAACATAATTACGCAAACATTATTGCCCGCAAACTGTTTATTCACTGAGTTATAAAATATATGGTGTGTAAACATGAATAAAGTAGTTCTCTGGAGGCATTTTTTCAGCTGTTTTGCTTTCTTTTTTAAAACATTTCTAGTGGGACCATTCTGTGCCTGTACCAGTGCCAACAATAACACTTACTGGTGTCTAAGGACCATCAACAACACCCACAACTTCTTGTTCTGTGAGTTTGCCACAGGATTCCTGGAGTATTTCGACCTCAACTCAGACCCTTATCAGGTAAATACAGCATGGTCAGCTAGAGATCATAGCATGGAGCTAGCGAAATGTTCATTTGTGTGTGTGTGTTTGTGTTCTCTGTGTGCAGCTGATAAATGCGGTTAGTGCACTGGATCGTGATGCACTTAACCACATGCACCTCCAGCTCATGAAGCTGCGCAGCTGCAAGGGTCACAAGCAGTGCCACCCCGAGACAGGTTTGTCACACACCCCAGCAGTCCTGCACACCTGTTACACACTGTGGGTTACAGACAGAGGGGGTACAGTGAAAAAAAAACTTTTAAAGAAAATCTAAATTTTCCTCACTTTTCTTAAATGACCTTGAAACATTGTTAAAGTTCATTCTCTAGTCCATACATGTACCTGTATGGACTATAAAGAGGGGTTGCTGCTTTCTCCACATTTAACTTATACTTGTATTCCTTATAATCAAGACATCTCATTTTTTGCAGGGCTGAAGGAAAGAAACTTCTCAGTCGATTACAGGTATTATTTCATTCTGTGTTTTCTCAATTCTGTGCTTGATTATTTTCTTTTGTCCTGTACAGCAAACTAACAAACATGTTCTAGGTGGTGTATCTCTGTGATCACTGTGCATAAAGTTATTAGCTGAAGAAAGTAGAATAGAATGTTTTGTTTTAGCATAAACCTGTAAATGTTAAAATAATGTTTCAGTGTGTTTCAAAAGAAGCTCTGTCTACTGCATTAGACCATGCATAATAATTCTTTGTGTTCGATGTGATGTGAAGTATGATAAAAATCTTGTTAACTCAAAACGTGCTTATAATAGAAGCTGATAACCATCTTTCTATTGGCTTCTACTGTAAGTGTGTTCTGAGTTTATTGTTGTCTTTTACAGGGAAATTGTTATGTATGTGAATGGACCACATGTTGTAGACAGAGTGGGCTGAAAATGTTTTGTTTTTGCATTTAAATAGAATAAGTAATAACTGATTGTGTGTCTTGTGTATGTCTGTTTGTACGCCTTGTGGGTGTGTGCTGGCCTGCGTGTGCACTCTGCATGCTGTAGGCCCCTTCATCGACGAAAGAGGCCAAAAGTGAAGAAACCCTCCTCCAAATCAATGTGAGTTTGTCATACAACCCATCTGTTATATATAATTCAGCCAGCTACCTAGTTCTCTTCCTGAGTGGGTTGCCTTTGTGTGTCATATGGCCTACCTGCATGCCTTTTCTCTCTAAGGGAGTGCCAGATATTTGCCATTTTCATGACCTCCTTTTAGGTGCATGTGTTATGTTATAGATGCAAGAGAATCCTTCATGTTCTTCCAGCTTCATTACTAGCATATTGGGTGGTGCAGAATTTTTCTCTTTGGCCTCATTATGGGCTCAGCTTTTTGCATTTTGTTCTGCCACTATGTTCAAAATCCATGTAGGTCAAGTTAGGAGATGTATGAGACCACGTTGCAAAAATAATCTGGATTGTTTTTATGTTATTTAGGGGACAGATCTGGGAAGGCTGGGTGGGCTAAAATTATCCTTTGCCATAGCCCATGAAGCACAGAAGCAAAGAACGTGGAAAACGGTGGATCCCATGCATATAGGACACGCTTTCGAACTCAGACACTCATCAGAAGTGGAAGCTATTTCACAATGACAGTGCTCCCTCTCTCTCTCTCCCTCTTTCTTTCAGCCTACATGCTGATTCCTTGTGTCTGTGCTGATGAACCTAACTGTTACAATACTTTTCCTCCACCTGCAAAAATTGAATTTCATGAATTTCGGTCACTTTGGCTCAAGGAGATTTCATCTAGTAATTTAATTGGAGAACATTATCAAGAAATGTCACCTGTAAAGTGTTACTTTTCTGCCTGGACATGTGTGTTGGATCCCAACAGCCTGTTGACACTTCATCATCACAGCAATTACAGCAATTTTGCTTCACCTACAAGGACAGCTGCTGCATATCACTGATTCCTCACACACAAGCCAGCTGTACCATTTTAAGATCATAAGAGTTTTTATTGCTCATGTACCTGTTATACAGACCCATTGACTTCTCATAATTCTTAACACATACACTGTTGGTTACCACAGAATGGTGGTATGGACATTCTCAATGACTTCTTATTAAATATACTCAGATTCTATGACTGTCACATTCAGAGACTATCGGTCCAGAAATGTATAGACACCTGTTCTTCCAGTTCTTCTTCTGAAATCAAGGGTATCAGAGTGGATTTGGTTCCTACTTAGCTGCAGTAACTGCCTCTGTTCTACACTGCTGGGAAATTTTGGTTCCATTCAACCATTCAACAAGAGTGTAACTGAGATACCGATGCTGGATGATTCATTCTAGACCCCAAATGCCACTTCAACTTATATCCAAGAAATTAAATGATGCTCCGTCATTTCAGAGAACACAGTTCCACTGCCCCACAAGCCAGCTTTAGATCCTCTGACTAATTCTAGTCATTGGGCACGGTGACCCTGAGCTCAAATGAGGCTGCCCCACTGGCAGTGCTTTTTAATGGAGACTATGCAACTGAATGCCTTTGTCAGAAATGGGAGCTTCTTAAAATCTGATTTGAAGGGATTTCCACAAATTGTTGGACTTCGGTACAAAGGCTGTCAGTTAATTTCTGATTTTATTTGACACATAACATCAAGCAGTAGTGCGAATCTGCTTGTCGATTTTCCATTGTAAATCATGGTGCTACTGTTCTTAAGTGGGCCTGAATGATTGAAAAAAATAATATATTTCAACGACTGTACAATTAATGTCATTTTAACAGTAGCTACTTGCCAATCCACAAAAGTTGATTCTAACGTTTACGTTCACATCAAGGCACAGGTATCTAGACCAGCTAAAGTGTTCTCTTATATACTCATTTAAAATGACTAAACCATTGCTCTGTCATTAATTGACCAACATAGATCTAACGGTTTTGTGTTGATTTGTGTGAAGTTTTGAAAGCCGAGTGTGAAAATGTTTACTAGTTTGTGAATAAAGTGTGCAGTGCACTAATTTTCCCTTTTACAACACTGAGTGCGTTGAATGCGAAATACAGAAGATATGAGAAAATATGGGAAGAAATTAGAATATATGAAAAGAAATTTGTATACATGAGTAGATACGAGGAGATTCTCGAGAAGGTGGGGTTGTTGGTGTGCCACCTACAGATTCCAGTATTATGAGATATACGTCATCAACTCTTTCAAAAATAGTTTATCAGACCCTTGTTTCAAATAATCTGTTTTTTTAGATAATGCGAGAACATTTTAACTGTTGAAAGAGTGTATTTTAGAGTCATTCTGATGAGTAATTTCTGTGGAGTTATTTGTGGACTGTCCCCCCTGTGGGACTGAGGTTGCCATGTTTGCGCGTCACCACTGGTTCGATCGGGCTGTTAAATTCACCGCAGTCACCAAAACTTGCGGATACTTCAACTTCATACAGAAGTCATACTGAAATGTACCATCTTATTAAGGTGTATTGACTCTGTGGGTGTAACGACTTAGTGTCAGCTCATTTTGGGCGGGATATTTTGCTGAATCTGGCAACCAAGCCTCCGTCCCGAGGCGGGCCGGTTGGTGCGGGGCAGTGTGAGCAGACTCACTGAGGAGAGAGGAGCAGAGACCCTCAGGAGAAAAAATTCAACTTTCTCTGCGGGGTTTACTTCAACAATGTGAAGAAAATGGCCGGGGCAAGGTAAGGGTTGATTATATACAAACCATATGTAATATTTAGGGTAGCTCTGAATTTTTCCCCAAGCTTTTTAAGAATGATAACTCGACATATTTTACAGACCGCAATCGGCATTACGAATTAGCCAGCATGCTAACAGCCAAACTTCAGTTTACTGAGTTTTCCAGGATAACTTTTTCGAACATCAATACAAATTTTAAACAGAATTTGCTAATGAGTTTGAACGTGATGTACCACATGCTGAAGGGTGTAGGAATGATTCCTGAAGAGTTCAGGCTGTGTGTGTGTGTTGGGTGGCTGTTTGTTTGTGTGTGTGTGTGTGTGTGTGTGTGTGTGTGTGTGTGTGGTGTACTAGGCGTGTGTGTGTGTGGTGTACTAGGCGTGTGTTTGTGAGAGAGTATGAATTAAAGTTGTATTGGTTGATGTTGGTTCATCGATATGATCCAACTTACACCAGTTTACTTTCGCTCCCTTTTGGTTTTGTCACTCTTGAAACTGGATGGCAGAATTTATTCGACTAGAGTATGTGACGTTACTTGTCGAATTAATTATGCCATGTAGAGATTTTTGGCCCAGCCTGATCACTAGTGAAGACACGAGGTCAGGAGTGAAATCTCTTTGAACACTGCAGTACATCCACTGTTACCATCATGATCAGACACTGTTTTACTAGGTTCTTTCTTAAAATGTTTCCTGATGTCCTGTGTTAGTCTTTATTTCGGTCATCTGCTAAGTCAAAATTGACAAAGATCCAATAGTATTTAAAAATACAATAAAACTACAAGTACAAATGATTTTTATTTGATACTATTGTTTTATTCATATGGCCGTATTAACTACTATTTAACAACTGTCTCTGTTCACTGCTGTTTTGACAAATTGTTAGAGATATGCTTGTTATTTTACATTTTATTTTAATAAAAGACCCCTTTATTAAATTTTCCCTAATGAAGTAAGACTCCTATGAAAATTTCCCGTGTTTCCTGATTAGTCAAATTTTCTGACTTGCTTTAAATGTCTTTCTCTATTCTTATTGTGAGGTAAATGTTAATGAGCACTGCTTGTTTAGAAAATCATGAAGCATTGTTGAGCTTTTTTGCCTTTTTATTCAGTTATTTTGCCTTTTTATTCAAGTAGAATAGCCTTACTTACCTGACACATGGTTCTGGCTAAATATTGAATCAGCACTATATCTGAACTTTAGTGAGGTACATGATTACCACACTCTGTAAGTACTCTGTATTGTCAACTAGAGCTGGGCAGTATGGCGAAACTATAAAATCACAAGAGTAGAAGACAAATAAGTTGGCACCAGAACTACCACATTTTAAAAACACTTTTGAAAGCCATATGCTCAAGAAACCATGTTGTGATATTGTTGTTCATGATAACTATAAAATACCGTCTTAATGTCCGTCTCTGTTGGCTAGCACAAATTCATTGTGATAACAGGGTGTTTTTCTTTCAAATTATTTTCTGTAATGATAAGTGACTGTAAACATTATCATGAGAAGTGAGAGTCATTTTAGCAAGACCAATAAAATTCTTTCATTCTTTTTTCTGTTAGCTTTTGTGCAGAATAGAGTTTTTACTGAACAGCAAACTATTTTGGGACCACCTTCTCAGCACAAATGGTATCTTTTCAGAGAGCGGTCCATCTGTCAGCTGGAATGAGTCATAGGATGTTTTCCCCCTGTTTACATGCCTCACAATGGAGTCCCAGACAAAAGGACATTGCTTTGTAACGGTAGTTTTTCTTACAAAGCAAGACCTTTGAGCCAGATATGACAAAACCTCACAACAATTTGAGAATCTTAATGACCATCTTGATAATCACACGCTAATGCTTCTTTGTTGTGCTCAGTGTATCTGTTTAATGCTGATGCTCCAATTGGTCACCAAAGCTTTTCTGATTGTATTTCCATTAAGACAGGTCAAAAGGTTCCCGGATTTTAGGGCTGCTCCTGGGTGTTTGTTTTTTTTTTTTCAAATGCAGATCAGAAAACTAGGGGGGGAAATGTCTCTTTCAGTCTTTCGTGTTTGAATTATGCTTGTTTGAATTTAAGTGTAACATTAAGAATATGAGAACATACTGACTGAACATTTATAATCACCTCTTACAATATGAATTGGACATCACTAAAGGCTGTGTCAGTACACACATACTTCTAAGAAAGTAGAGCACTGCAATTAATAAGCAAACAATTATTAAGCAAGTTATAGTTCCGTTTATGAGCATAGTATGCTTGTACGTTCTGCTAAGCATCCGTTGTTGTACTATTGTATGGTATGAATGACAATAAAGTTCACTTGCTTGCTTACTCTGTTGAGCACTGCGTAGTAGGAGCAGAAAGGCTGCATCCTTTTTCTCTTAGAAACCTAGTTTGCACCATTATGTTAAATTTGTTAATCTGCTCTGCCAGCACAGACCCTTCCCCAGCCCTTCCCCATACCTTACTCCCAAAGCAAACATTAACGGGTCAATCCAGTCAGATCCATTCCATGTCTCCTAGGAGACCATTCCAACACCTCTGGTTTCAGCCTGGGAGGTCACCCCTGACCTCTCACACTGCACTCTAGACCCTGAGTCAGTTCCTGAGAACATCATATTAACTGAAATGCAAACAAATCTTACTTCTGCTGTCATTGGGTATTGCAGCCACCCCAAACATGGTCAATCAGCCAAGATTTTGCTTGTCTAATAAGTAATGAAAGTAATATAAGCAGTATAAGTCTGTGTCATCCCAAACTCCTGCTGAAACTTTGTTGTTTCCACTTGTCACACTGCTTTTTGAAAATACATCAGTGTTACAAGTAGTTATGCCTCGTTCTTTGCCTAAAGAGTATCTTATGTGTAGCGCAGGCTGGATATTGAGAACCAGTACTAAATGGGTACCTTTTCTTGTCCCGGTCAGAATAAAGTTTTATTTTCGTTTGGCCCAGTTGCTGTTTTGCACTCTCAGGAAGACGGTTCTCTGCTAGTGCTGGAACTTCCACTACAGTTTTCCTGGATGCAGGAAGAGGATCAGCCTGAGACAATAGCAGTCATACAATGCACTGCAACAGTACATCACCCAATGAGGTCAGCCTGTGTGCTTTTAAATAGAAAGATTTCAAGTCTGTAGGGACTTTGAAGGACTGGCTTGGCCTGGTTTCATTTTGTTTTGGCAGTCACACCTCAGACCTCACATCTTTACCCCAAAAACAGACACCCTCCCTTTCCGCAGTTGCAGATGTGGTCTCTGATTGGCTAGTGGCACTGTGTGACCGTTTTAATTGCAATGGGGGTCGCTACAGATAAACAGTCAGATGGTTGAGTTTACAGTGGGCCCCATTGTCTTGATCCCATTATCCATTGGAGCAGGGACTAATGCTCTTCTATTGTAATGCATGTAATTGTGACTGATAGTCACTGCTGGTCGGTTTGATGTCCTCTGTTAGCTGCTTTTGTGTGTAGAATTAAGGGTTAACAAATCAGTCTGCTGCTATAAAGCTGTTACCGTTAATTTCTAGTAATAATGAAATGTCCCGTATTATAACTTCAGTACCAGTAGCTGTTATTTGAAGACATATTTAAAATGGCTGAAAGGAAAGTGGAGAAACTCTCAAATTAAGTCACCTTCATACACAAACACAATGCCATCAGCTTATGTGAGTGATTTGTACTGAAGAATATAGACGTGAGAGTAACAATACAGGTGATGTGTGTGTGGTTCCACGCTGTAATGCTTATTCCTGCTGTGCTCTCCAGAATTTGGACATGTAACAGTTCTGTTCCTGATGGCTTCACACAAGCCTGTCTCTGTCCTAACACCCCTCTGCACCACTCCCCCAAAAATACAAACGAGACACGTGCGAGGGGTGAGGGTTGGCTGGGGAGAGCGTAACAGACATGCACAGCCGTAGCATGACCTCTGATGAGGCTTAGAGAAAGGAGTCATACTGGAATGTACCGCTTTTACAAAGCAAAACATTTTTTTAGCAGTTAAAGGCAGTTTCACTTCCACTGCTTATGGTTAGGGTCTGTGTGAGCATGAGCTTAAGGTTGAAGGATATAGTGGTAAAAAATGTATTCCATATAAAGTAAATTAGGGATATGCAGTTCCATGGGTGGAGAGAACTGAGCACCTAATAATATCAAAGTGGTCTTTGGATAGCCCCTGAGTGAATCTGAAAGGGGATCATTTGGCCCAGTTTAAAGAGGGGTAAATGAAGCAGAAAACATGCATGTGAACACCCAAACCCACACATCCACACACCCCCACCCTCACACTCCTGCAGGGATGTATTCAGCCTGTGAGGATTTGTCACCCTTTGCTCTCTGGCATCGCTGGAATGAGAGGTAGCGCTAAAAGATTCAACAGGTGCAGCAGTTTGTTTTTGTTTAAGTGAATGAGTGAACTCTTTCCTTTTCTACGGTACAGGGTGGTTTCCTTTTTTTATTTTTCCTCTGTTTGCCTTTGTGTCAGTTGTTTGTTAATCAGTTAGTGCTCTTGTGTACTTCAAATGAACTTAGAACTTGATATGGATATTTTAAACAAGTACAAAATCACAGGCATGTTGTTTGTGTGAATAATAAAAATGAAGCAAATTCAACTGAATTTATTATGCCATGTTCTTTGTCCTACTGGCATTCTGTGGGATCATCCTGTTTAATTGACCAGTGTACCTGTTTGAGCTGGAACACAGAAAGGACATTGTGTTTTTTGTTTTGTTTGTTTGTTTTTTGTGTTTGTTTTATGAAGCCCTCACAAATAACATAATTTGGTCTTTTTACACAGGATCTGGCAGGTCTGTAAATAGCCTGTTGCAGCAAGCCAGAAGTCTTAAGGTTTTCTCAATGGCAGGTCCTGTTTTAAACACAGTGGCTTGGCGTGGTCCCCACAGGTCTGCAGGTCAAGTGCCAGACCCTGAATAGCGTGTTGTTAGGACAGGTCATAACCCACTGCTATATGAATAGCCTAACTGAAAGTTTGAGACCTTGGACCCTTAATGCCGAGTAATCCCTGATCCCCGATGATTTTATGGCAGTGCTTGTAGTTTACTCTTACTTTAAAACAGTGTGTTCCAAATTTAGCCCAGTTTGTTTTTTTCCAGAGCTTGGAGATGTGCCATTTTTCAGCTATTTTTTAAACAATGGGGAATTTCTTGAAGAGAGTTCAAGAATTTCGACTGGAATTTAGCCATTTTCTCTGCCTGAAATCTTACAATTGAATAGCAGTCTATAGTTAGAAAGCATTTTATTTATTGTGAATATTTTTAGATACAGATCTTATAGATCCGGCTTGGAACGCCCTCACGCTCTTCCTCACTAGTTTTTAATAGGTTGTTCCATGGGGAGGGGATTCAGACATGATTCTATTGAATAAAAACAATGCATGTGTAGTCATTATAATCTTGAATGCGACTTTGGTATTTTCATACTGCCATAAACTCTTTTTAACTTATCTTAAATTTGTCAAAGTTTTTGAATTTAACTGTACAACTCTTCATGCTTGTTGCCACTACACAATTTTTAAAAATAGACTTTTTGTGGGAAATGCTTAGTTCAGGAGGTCAATTTTTAGAACAAAGTTTACATGAGAAATTAAAAGTTCATGATTTTGTGATTGACCTGTTCGATGGTGTTCTGCATTCTACACATTCATCCTTCCCTCTGTTACAGTTCATGCCTCATTATGTACATGTTCATAAAAGCGTATTGTATCCAAACACGTGAGTTGGATGGTGAAGCATTTGCTGTGAGGTATTTGGTTGCTGAAACACAAAGCCTGTCCAGAGACTGGGAAAATCTGTGAGAAAAAAAAGTTGGGTGGGATCAGTGTACAAAGCCCTCTAGTTTAACTGGGCCTCAATTACATGCCTCCCACCATAAATGCTCTTGATCTAGCACCATGAAAAAGACGTCTGCTGAATCTGCCCTTTCAAGTGTTTTCTCTGCTTGAATTCTGCTTGGCCTTGTGAACCATAGTTATTTGTTGCATGGCTTTGTCGTTCTCACACACACTTCCTTACATATGTTGTTGCTGTCATACAAATTTTTTTGAAAACATTGTGTAAAAATTTTATGACAAACCGGACCAATATAAATAAAGATTTAAGACAGCAACAGTTAAAATTTAAGGAATCTACACGTGTTGTTTTTGAAATTGTTCATTTCGTTTAAATTTGAGGCTGGAATGTTTAGAAGTGTTAATGGTAAAATGAGGTGTCAGAGCCAGATGGTCTCCCAGCATCACACTGCTTGGCAAACAGTGGTCTCTTTTCCACTGAAGGGCTGAAAGGTTGTGAGCAATGAGAGTGACTGCTACAGTGGCGTTTTCACACAAACACAGTTCAGCACGTAACACTTACCAAGCTCAGGCCTGTAAAGCAGGACCTAAAGATGGAGCTATTTGCTGAGAGTTGCCAAACAAATGCACGACACCAGCTGCTGAAAGTTAAAAGTTGCTCTGTGGAACTGGATGGATTATAATTAAATTCCACTGATAATTACTGATATAATTAAACCTCCACTGATACATATGTAGATGCTCGATTTTCCCCTCCCCAGCTCAAAATCTAACTACAGATGACAAATAAATGGTTCAAAACACATTTTAACTTTGTTTTTTTTTACTTTAGGGTTAAAGTTCAATCTGACACATACTTCGGGTCTAAAACTTTTAGCCCTATGCCGCCCAAACGGACGGCCGTTCTGGACTTTTTCAGAAGAGCGTGAGAGAATGAGAGAGAGCGCGAGAGAACGAGAGAGACAGAAAAAGACAAAGACAGAGAGAGAGTGCGAGAGAGAGAAAGCGTGAGAGAACGAGAGAGAAACCGAGAGAGAGAGAGAGATTGATTTAAATTCAGTGCGTGCAGGGCCGCGATGGCGGAGCCCTGGAAGTGGAGGTCGGTCCCGAAATCCTGAGCGATCTCACGCACCAGGCGCTGGAAGGGCAGTCCGTGGACAAGCAGCTCCGCGGATCCCCGGCGTGTCGTGAAGACAGCGCACTCTGGGTCGATTAATTTTTTTTTTTGGCTCAAACAAAGGAAAAAACACACAGAACACCAAATTCAGGGTATTTGAGGACATTTGGGATAATTGTCCAGCAAATAAGAATGTCAAGGGGAAATAAAAGCAACTGTCCGAAGAGGAGGTGCACTGGGGAGGTGCGTGTGTCGAGCTGAATTTCTTCAAATGTAGGTAAAAGGAAATTATGACACTTTCCTTTATAAGTGTCTATAAGCTGGCTGGTTGTGATAAAACTGCCGGGGAGTTTGTTTGTAAGAGTTTTGTTGTGTTTT
>JBBPCY010132381.1:0-16530 GCA_037974405.1 Brachyalestes nurse | reverse complement strand
CAAAGCTTCACCCTCAGTCGGGTGTCTTAAGCCTCTTAGCTGTTTTGATCTTGGCTTGGTTATTCTTCTTTTTGTGTCTGTCTGTGGGTGTAAATAAACTGTCTTTTAGATCTAACTGACTGTTGTCGATCTGCTGCTGAGTTCCGACCGTTTTTTGGGTTGTAGTTATTGCCTGCTAGGTGACATCTTACCCCTTAATCAGCCTTAATCTGTGCACCTTTCCCCTTAATTTTCCTTAATTTCCAGGAAATTTCCTGGAAATTAAGGGAAAAATTAAGGAAATTTTAAGGGGTAAAATTAAGGGGTTTGGTTTCGTAGTGATAATAGGTCACACATATAAGCATTATTATATTAACTCATACATGTGAATAATGTGTTATCATATGTGGCATGAAACAGCATCTGATCACACTGTTGTTTCAGAGCTGCTCTTTATCGTGAGTACATCGTTATATCTCTGTGTCTGGTGTCTAATGTAAAACACCCATCAGAAAGAAGGGGTGTGTGTATATGCACTGGCTAAGTAAACAGTGCTACAAGCAATATAGTCAAGCACCCTGTAAGCACTAATACAGGCTAAATAAGGCTAGAACAGCAGTTTTTAGACCATAAAGGTCTATGCCCAGACTTATGGTTTTGTAAACAAACTAAAGACATGCATAAACACATCTGACCATATATCAAAATAGTGATATTTTAAACTACATTTAACATTCTGGTGTTGGCTGCAAGGTATAGTAGAGTGTAACTGACAAAATACTAATATTAATGGCCACAGTGCATATCAGACGGTTATGAGCAGTGGATCTTCAGATGGACTAAAGATGGCTGATTTGCAGCCCATAAAAACAAACACGCATTCATATTCTCATGCTCTCCGGCTGATGAGATAAAGTGCTTGATTCTCATTAACTCGCAAGTATTGAGGCTTGTGGCTTGCTTGCTTCTATTCCGCCGAGCGCATTATCAGTGAAATCCTGGTCTGCCCAGACATTAGTGGATGGATTATGAATCACTCGTGCACCCGAAATGGGTCATAATGCAAAGAGCACTTCCTTGATTATGTGGTCATCAGGGAATGTAGCCCGGCGAAGACCAGCGGCTAATGCAGCATGGCCTTGGGGGCTGCATTACGAAATCAATAGCACATGCTGGCTCATGAGAAGTTAATGGTGTCCTTTTCTGAGGATGGGGTTGGATTCGGTCTCACTCGAAGGGTTTACCAGTCAGAAATGGATACCGCATGTATATGTGGCGAGACCATAAGTGAGCATATGTGTGTGTGTGTGTGTGTGCGTGTGTGCATGTGTGCGTGTGTGTGTGTGTGTGTGTAGCTGATCCAGTACAAACAAAACCTCAGCATTTCTAGCATGCACATGAATTGATTTACAGTGGCCCTTCCAAAGCTGTTTTAAATTGATTTATCACCTCCCGCTATTAATTGCAGTCTTTTTAAACCTCCGTTATTTTATCCTTATCATTTTAGAATACGTATCTGCATGAGACTTGTCTGGCAGCATCTGCTTGCCTTCTCATCTCTATTTATCAAACAAAAGTGTGAAGTTACATAGTTTACAAGATTTCACGCCGTATTTTTAGTAATCCACGGGAGAAACAAATCTGGCGGAAATCCTGCCAATGCATTTAGGCCAAATAGCCGCTAAGCCAGCTAGGCTGAATGAGTGTTGGTGGAGATGTCAATAACAAATGCAAATTGCTAGAAATTCATATAATCTACTTTTCATGAAAAAAAAAAATCAGGATATTTAAATGTAAATTTAGCAGCAGGTTGGTGATCACTGCAAATCTTACACCTTGACTTATAGTTAAACATCATTATACAGTAATTCCTGCATGCTTTTGATGGATTAGGCTATACAATTTTATAGAGTGCTTTCATTTTTCATATAAATTTAAGGTTAGTTACTTGTCTCATTTACAATCTGAAAGATTTGTACCTTCCTATGTATATTCAGAGGATAATTTTTCCATAGCCAGTGTAATTCAGGATTAAATAACCTACTCAGTTATGTTTAAATCACCACCTTTTTTGCAGTTTTATCTTTACATGTTACATACTGTGAACATGCTTTAAATGTCTTTTTTAGATGCATAGGATCTTCCTTTTAATTCTCACACTCAGTCACTCACGATTATTTAGCAGGTTAAAGATTCTCCACAAGGGGGCCCTGGTAGCACTCAATTCGCTTTTGGTGCTTCATAGAAGCTGTGTTTTACATCTGTAACTGATAAGTGTGTATGTTTGTGTTTCATTTGGTGGCCCCCACCTGTCAAAAGTGTTTCTTGGCTTTTGCCTTTGTGGCTGTCATTGTACATCTGTTTTACGTCAGACCAACAAAAGAAAAACAGCACCTATCATATTAGTTGATAGCATTTGTCTGATCCCAATGCAAATTCATACATAACTTTCACTATTACAGTATTTATTCATTGCTCCCGTTACTATTTTTGCCCATACTCAAGCCATTCATTTACATAAGTGACAACTTGTCTAAATAAGGCTACTCAGTTTGGTTTGACACAGCGGCAGGTCCACACGGGAGCTGAGAGTAGGAATAGTGATGTATCAGCGAGCAAAGTTAATTCAGTGAAACACACCCTCACACATCATCCTCTCTTTTTCTCTCGTCTGTGTCATCCTCAAGCGTGGTTCTGAAAGGTGAGATTTATACCACTGGGCTAGAGAGTCGGGTCCAGCGCCAGAAAGGCATACAGCTGAGCGCTTACAGCTCAATTCACGGCAATCCATCCACCTTCATTCTCTGTGCATTGTGCAGCGTGTCTGTCGTCACGTACAGTCGTGTCACGGTATCTTCAAACAAGACAGATCTTGGGTAGCCATCTGTTTATCTCCATGGTTGCTGCCTGCCGAAGTTACACAAGCACCATCGGATCATGTTGTTCTTATCTGAGTCACACAACTGGAGCATTGCTCAGAAGAACACACCATGACCTCCATTATTTCTCAGTCTGCTGACCTCTGATGACACATGCAGCCCCATCCAGAAACCTACCCCCACCCACACACACACATACATGAACACACACGCAGCTTTTCTCATGCTCACATCGAGCCCCGCTGCCCTCGTTCATGGTCAGGAGAAGGAGAGGTCATCTCTGGGCAGCAATGAGACATTCTACCCTTCACGGTTGGACGGGCAGCGAGGCAAGTCACCAGAGAGGCTGTTTATTTCTGAGCATGTGTCTCCTTTCTGTCCCAGAGCCTTGCACACACACGTGCCCTAGATAAGCCAGCGGGAAAGTGGCAGCCCCAGCAAGAGCGAGGGGGCTAATCCTGGTCCAGTTTTGGCAGGAGGCAGATTGCTCTGGGAGTTAATTGTGGTGCTGGAGAATTATGTAAACATCCTCAGCTGGACAGCATGGTGGAGCCAGCAAAGGAGGAGTGCTGACACATCAAGGGCAAAACATCAGCAACCCTAAGCGTGAAGGATTGGGCTGCAGGAGGAAGGGGGAGTGTGTGTGCGTGTGTGTGTGGGTAGGAGGGCTTGATGGGGTGGGGCAAATCCACCGTATTGGAAAACTGAGCGGGTCCGAGCACGGAGTTCTGCTTCAAATCAATTCCGCAAGCCAGCGGATTTATTGCGATTCGATTCGACAATTCATTTCAGTGGTTCAATTTTTTTTTCCTCTCAGTATTGTAATAAACATAATCTGCTGAATCGGCAAAAATTCAAATGCGTACTAGAAGAAAAGCTGCAGTTCATACGAAATTCTGACTGGCCTATATCAGCTCATATCCACGCTCGCCAGATTTTTGTAAGCTCTGGTGAATTCATCTTAATTCCCCATACCTTCCCCATAATCTGCTTAATGCGAAGCATGCACTTCGTTGTGCACTTTGATTCGCAGCATTATAAAGCTATTATAATCCATACATAATAAGAGCCTTCTCCATTCCGCTTTCAGCATTATACTGTAAAATATGTTCAAATGACCTGTTTTTCAACCGTGGCTTTTCTAGCTGCTTCCCGAAGTGAAGAAAACAAGTTGATTGAACAGACAGCAAGTACACTTGAAAGAACTATTGAATATCTGCACTGGTTGCTGTTTCCTAATTGTTTTTAAAGTTACAAGAACAGCTTACAATGTTGATTTATGCTTTTAGAATGACCAGAATGTATATTAGCTGTTTATACAAGATAGCAAGTTAGCTCACTTGGTCTCAGCAGCGAGCTTCAGTTCAATTCAATTTTATTTATATGGAGTTTTTCACAACCAACTTTCTCTACGAAGCACAATGTACTTAATGTGCTTAACCCTACCTTAATTTACCCCTGAAAATACACAGAACCTCTGAATTTGAATTATGTGGCCATTCATTTGTTAACCGATCTCTTAATTTTACCTTAGGAGTGAATTTAAGGCATGAGTGTGAAACCCCTTAATCTTTTTAAGACATTAATTGAAGGCATTTAAGGCATTAATTCACGAGGTTTATTATTTAATGGGGCAAATTTGAAAAAGTAAAGGGAAATTTTGTTAGTTTTACCCCTTAATCAGCCTTAATCTGTGCACTTTTCCCCTTAATTTTCCTTAATTTGCTGGAAATGAAGGTCAAAATTAAGGTAATTTTAAGAGGTAAAAATAAGGGGTTTGGTTTTTTAGTGGTTGTCACTAGCCCCTCCTGAGCAAGCCAAAGGTGACAGAGAGGAGGAAAAACTCCCTAAACTGGAGGACGAAACCTTAAAAGTTTCTTTCCCTCTTGATCCAACCAATTGTCTTCTCGGCCTGCAGTTATATATAAAACCACGGCACTGGAAATAGCATGCCTCACACAGACCCTAGTGAGTGCTCTGCTGAAATGAATAGGATGTGGTGTGCTGACATTGGAAGTGGAAATATACTGTTAGGTTACTCTCCAATAACAGTATGCAAGAGAAGATAATCGATAAGGAATGAGAAATAGTATACTCTTAGGGTCAAAACAATGATAGCGTGATTTTCCCAGGCATTAATATCATGTAATCATGTGCTGAAGATAACTTTGGTCAGTATTTGTTAACCTTGACCTGCATGAGTCGAAGCATCACATAATGCTGTTCAGAGAGGGCTATCACTAAGCTCAGACCTTTCTAAACGTTTTGATGGGTTATCATCATCCATCCATCCATCCATTATCTACCCCTTTGTCCTGCACTCGGGCCAAACCTCCAATGTCCCCTTTACCCAATATCTTATCTTTATCCAATGTCTTTTTTAAGTCCCTTGAGCCCTGTACCTCAGTCCCCTCAGTCTAGTTACCTGTCACTTTGGTCTGGTTCAATACGTCCAGGACTTTGAGATCCAAAAAAACCATAAATAAATAAATAATACTAAATAATACTCAAATAATAATGAAAATACGATGTAAAGTATCATATTAAGCAAAGAATCTGCACAAAGGGAAAGCATCATTTTCTTAGTAGGATCTTTAGAAATATCTTTGTAATCTATTGAAGATATTTATATAACTTTTACTACATAGATAGTATTTTAAAATGTAAATCTTGTATGAAGTGTACCATTCTGAGTGTTATTTTACTAGTTGGAAGGTTTAGAGAAGAACAAGATACACTACGAAAGCAAATACCTTAATTTCACCCCTCAAAATTACCTTCATTTTGACCTTAATTTCCCATACAGGAAATGAAGGAAAATTAAGGGAAAAAGTGCACAGATTAAGGCAGATTAAGGCGTTAAACTACTGAATTGTCCCTTTACTTTTTCAAAGTTGCCCCTAAAATTGTAGAACCCTTCTGAATTAATGCCTTAAATTGAAGATTAAGAGGTTTCACACTCATGCCTTGAATCTAATTTTAAGGTCAAATCAAGGGGTCGGTTTCACAATTTTTTTTCGTTAATTTTGCTTAATGTTCGAAGTTACAGCTCACTTAATGGAAAACGTTTCTGCAGTGCGTCTATCAGCAGTCAAAATGACATAAAACTGACAGCAAATGAGTTTCTTAAGGTTTTGAGTGATATTAAGGCTGGATGACGTGCGAGTCTGTGTAAAGCTGTTATGTTCCTATTGAGAGTGAATGGTTATTACGCTTGGGAAATGAATGACGTGATGCTGATTACAAATAACTTGGTAAACACACATCCTGGAGCGACTTCACAGACAGCACCGACAGCTGTGGGGCGAGGAGCAGAGCTTGCTGGTAAACACGCACGCGACAAACATATTTTCTCTGAAGAGGGACCATTCTGGGATGACTACAAATGCACAGTGTAGGAAGAAAGTATGCAATGGATGGACGGATGGAGGGAGAGTTGGGACTCAAGGGGTGGGGGTGGAGGGATGAGAGAATGAGAGAAGAGGGAGAGAAAGGCAGGGAACACAGTGAGGGTTTCGGGGAGGGATGCGATACAGTCTACTCTGAGCTAACAGCGCCCTCACCATCGTTGCCATGCCAACGGGTCCAGAGGAGCACTTGAGACCTGCAGATGCAGCCAAAAAAAAATCCCCATGGACCCAGGGTATCATTTTCAGCCGGTCCCAGCCATTTGATTAGAGGCGTAGCAAAACTAACACCACCTGTGTTGCATCCCTGCCTTATTGTGATTGCAAAAATTCCCCTGGACTTCATTTAGTGCCTCATTAGCTGCTGTCAAACCCATCCGAGCAAAGGACTCCATTTCAGCCTCCCTCCCACCATCTCCCACGGGACAATCAACGACATTACATGGCAGGTACATGAGTTCACACACCTCACCTCAGTCTTGCCGATCTCATACAGGATGACTGTGCTGCAAAGTTGGAGAACATGCAAGCAAAACAAAATGTTGTAAATGATGTCAAAAAATGGGTTCTGAACATCCGATTCCACTTTAAGTGATCTCCCAAGTATCCATACGTCATCCTGTGCCAGATACTAGACACATTGAGGTTCCCTTTCTATCCTACAGGGCTTTATTCTGACCTAATGTTTTAAACAAGCCATTAAAAGGCATTTCTCCAAGGAATTTCTATCAGGATATATCTTTTATAGGTGCAAGTATTGAACTGAACATCTTTGCCTTAGTTTTTAAGAACTGCTGACAACATTTCTCCTGAATAAAAATATTGTTCTTCAAAGCATCATTTTAAAGGATCTCTTGTTCACTCAAACCAAAGGACAATAATTACCTTTGACGCACTTCTAGTAGTGTTTTGCCATCCAACTGGTCTCATTGCAAGAGGACAGTGTTGATTACAGCAGTGGGTTTTTATACTTGTCCTCATTAAATAAGATTTGATTTAGGTAATTAACAATCAGTACCTCATGACGCAGAATGAGGTGCTTTTGTAGGAATTTAACAGACATTGGCATGGAATGGTTGTCATACTGATTTAACAATAAATTGCAGTGGTATCTTGTAGGAAGAGTTAACTGCTGTCCTTAAGCCTCCAGATTCCAAGAAAACAAGAGTGATCTGAGTGAAGACATTTCAAAGAAAATAGTTAATGTCAGTCCCCTCTTATTTTCAGGTCTGGTTACCAGTTCTGGTGAGGCTGGTATGTCATATGAGGCTACAGCTGGTATACGAGACGGGCTGAAATGATTCACCAGTTTAGGATTGTATATAGTATAGGATCACCTATTCGTGGGTTAAAGGCATTGTAAAAATAGCTAAAAGCGTCTCCTCTCCTCAGTGAATATATTTACAGCATTTAGATCAGAGAGTCAAGAGCTTCTAGATCTGCTATTAAAATATGCTGTTCCATTTATAGTTTACATTTTTAAGTTCGTCTGAGTTGATAAGAGCTCATAAGTGGTGATTTCCCATTTCACCAAAGTATAAATATGAGATGATGCACATCAAGCTCATATCTTACTCCAATCTTAACTTATGGAAAGTCAAAGAGCAAGAGAGAAGATAAGATGTGAATTGGAACTCAGGATTGCTACAGGGAAGGTCATGTAGAAATTAGTCTAGTCTATAAGGGTACTGAGTCTAACAGTTGTGATGGTGTGGTGCCCTTTTGCTTCCCAAGGTTGTGGGAACCTTTATTAACATCCCTCAGCATCGTGGACTCGACATCCACCACAATGCAGAATGTGGGTCATGCTGTTGATTGAGTGGGGAGTAGCAATTACCATTTTTGAGTTCTTAAAATATGGCCTTCCAATTTTGAGCAATTATTTTTTTTTTTTTACCAGATTACTGCGTGTAATAATTGACTGGGTGAGGCATTACATTCACCGTTACCACATCAACAAACTGAAATTTTGGAATAATGGATCTCAAATGTGTGCTAAAAGATGGCATATGAATGAACTGGCTGGACATTAACAGTATCCAGCTAGCACAGATTAGCAAGCATGAGTTTGCTATTATGCTAGCTCCGTTGTAGCTGGAATGCATGTCCTAATTAATTGCATTATTTAAATAGATGAGTGTTTATCACAGGAGCACTGAAATGGAATGTATTATTCACCACTAGGTATTTAAGATTAACGTAAAGTGGCTCCTTATAGTCATGCATGAACACATCACACAGTGTTAAATACTTTCTCTGCATTTAATCCATTCATCAGATGAAGCAATGGGCTGCCACCATTAAGGGGTGCTCAGGGAGCAGTGTGTGGAGATGATACCTCACTCAAGGTTACCTCAGTGATGCCACTAGCAGTCCTGGGATTCAAACCCACAACCTTCTGATCGCAGGGGCAACCACTAACCACTAACCACTCCCTAACCACTATACCACCATAAAGTTAATACCTCCAAATTTGTATGATTTCCTCCATACACTAAGTTACAAGAATGACGTTTGTGTTATTATTTCACTAAAGTGTAAGTTAAAGTGTGAGTGAAATTCTTTAAAGTTAGAGTAACCTATGCCTTTATTAAACAGTAAGGGGAAGGTGGTGGGCACTACCAAACAAAAAAGCTGAACACACGGCTAAAAAACCTTCTTGCCTTTCCAAAACACCCTTTCTTGTGGTCCCAGGACACAAATACAATATTAATGATTCACTGAATATGTGAATATCTTATGTCATTTGGTTGCTAATTTAACACTGCTAATGCCATGGAGATGCTAACAGAAGTTAGCGGTGATGATTACTAGCATAAACAAAGGTAACAAATAGAATCTAGTTCCTAGTTTTATTTTCTAGACCAATCATTTGACATGGTGTGGAGGCCAAAACTTGCCTTTGCCAGTGTGACTGTGTTCTTGTTGTCGACTGTTCCCATTTATTAAGCAAAGAGGATGTCGTCATCAGAGGGTGGCAAAATTGGCTGACTGATTTACATAATGTGACTCCAGAGCTGAGCCATGCCATGCATGCTAATAGCAGATATGAACCAGAGGGCTGCCTGTGTAGTTGGTAGAACTGATGTTATTTTGACAAGGCATTACAGTATCAACAAGACTGCGGTCATTTATTCTTGCAAAGCGAAAAGTTTTATCTTTCGATTACAAAATGCTTTCAGAATCCATAATCTTTTTTTTCTGTAAAAAATAAGAGACCATAGTAATGTCTTTTTAAATCAGCATCTCTATGAGTATGACAACTATTCCATGCCAGTGTCTGTTCAATTCCTGCACAAGCACGTCATTCTGCTTTATGAGGGACTGATTAGTGATCACCTGAATCAAATTTTATGTAAAGAGGAAAAGTACCCTGCTGTAATTAACTCTCTTCTCGCAATGTGACCAGTTGGATGGTAAAACACTACTACAAGGATGTCAAAGATAATACTTACCATTTTGTTTGAGTGAACAAGATATTTGTTTTCTGTAAACTCTGTATAATTTCTCTTATTTTGATGTTTTGTCATTTCCTTTTAAATTATGCTTTAAAGAACAATATTTTTGGAAATATTAAGAGAAACAGTTCTAAGGCAAAGCTGATCAGTTCAATACTTGCACCTATAAAAGATAAAACCTGAGAAACTAAACATTTTTGCAGTGGTCTCTTATTTTCCAGAGCTGTATCTTTTTAATTGTTCATACAAACGTGATGCAGGACAAGATCTGAAAAGACAGTGACGTGACATTTTCAAGTCTTTTTTGAGATGTGAGATTTGAGTGGCAATGCTCATTTATGACCCATTCGTTTTGACCCATACTACATAGTAGCATAGTTATACTAGTCAGGTCATTTCTCTCCAAGCTGAAGCTGATATACTGATCACAGGCCTTTATGTAGTTTCCTATTTGAAGAATGGATCAATGTCAGTTTAGTGAGTTATGCAGTTATGCAACTATGTTGAATCCCAGGACTGCTAGCGGCACCACTGAGGTTCCCTTGAGAAAGGTACCATCCCCACACACTGCTCCCCGGCCGCTGCGTTGCTGCCTGCTCTCTGCTTCACTGGGTGAGTGGGTTAAAGGCAGAAAAAGAATTCACACTGTTCACCTTGTGTAGTATTGTGTGGTGTCTTCACGCATGACTATAATGGACCACTTTACTTACTTTTACTTTAAATGGCAACGATAACAGGTTTAATTAAATTATCATGAAGAATGTAGTCATTCAGAAAAGAGGAATCTCTGGAACTTTATGCAATGTACTCATTCTTTGGATGATATAGAATGATTTTACACATGCAGAAGCTTTCATGCATTTAGGCTTTAAATCTGTCGGCGATGCTTTTGTTTGATCATGGAATATATCTCTGTGCAAGATTTGCCTGTAACCATGGATTTCCTCTGGTATGACCGCTCCTCACTGTCTCACAGAACAATCTCTTTTTGCCAAATGGACGAAATGAAAGAAGTAAAAAATTGACAGTTACACACTTTTGATCTATTCTTACTGAACACATGGATTTCTTTCCTGTTCAATCCTGTCAGTGCTGCTCGTGAAAGATCATGTGATAGATCTGGTAGCAACTGGCAATTAACGAAACCATCCGAGTGTGAATGCTTATAAGTCTCGGATTTAAAAGATTAAGCGTAACACTCTGTGTGGCTGATAATTCTTTTAAATTGATTTAGTGTGTTAGAAAAGTGACTTGTTAACACAGATATTTACTCACAGGCACAAAGATGTCCTTATCAGTTCATATTGCCATGTTTGGATTACAAAAAACTTTTGCCTACTCAAAAAGAAGGAAAAAATAAAGTGTGGCTGTAAGTGAAAGTACAAGATATCAATATTTAAGTGCATACTCTGAATACCCCCAGGTCAAATTACATGTTTTGCAGATTTCGAAATTAAAGTGCATATTCCTATATGGAGCCAACAAGTTCTACTTTGAAAATAATAAACTGAACATTTCATGTTTTATTTTTCTCCCAATATGTTACATTCAGTAAAGCAGTACTTGTGCATTAAAATGTGCAGAAATGTGTACTCTGTAGAGGATATATACATATTTCCCAAACATGTACTTTGCATACCATATGTATACATACTGTACTGCATGTGTTTATTTATTGCCTCCACTTGCATCAGCTAATGTACTAGGCCAATTTAAATGCATCAACAAGCTACTGCTTACTCTTCTAAGCTTCCTCTGAGATGTTTTGCCAGGCTTTTTTCTGTTGTGACTTTCAGTTCTCATTTGTGTTGATGAGTTTCCAGGACATTATAATAATTTGCCGGCAGCACACTCCCTGTAACACAAAGGAGACAGAAGTAAAAAGATGCAAGTGCCAAACAAGTCTATTAGTGCAAATCCAACAGTCATGGTCATAGACCACAGCAGGGATCAGCTGTCCAGGCGTTTAGGTTTGTGTTAAAAATAAAGGTGCCAGACACGAGATCCAATTTTAGAAATAAGATGTGCTAGTGTAAAGAACCAGGTTTAAAGAATGTCTACAAAATGCAAATGTCCTTGGAAGAAACTGGCAAACCATGTAAAGGTTCCTTTAAACATTTTTTTTTTCACACTCACACATCTCATTTACAAAAATCTGTAAGAAATTAAAGTTGTACTTCTATGGTAGTGGGCACCAACCAAACCCATCCCACTCCCTTACCCAACACTAATGCATCTGATCCAGCCAATCAAGCACTTCTGAAGATATTAATTAGCTGAAGCAGGTATGGCAAAATGTGGTTGAAAGGACCCTTTGTGGTATCTTTTGTATGTGTAGGCTAATCACAATCAAACACCAGCAACTGGAAGTTAGGTTCAAAATCAGAGGCAGCTTGACAACACAGGAACTAGAATTCTAAAGGGTTATTTCAACTAACATCAGGTTGCTTTAGTTTCACATCAGTGTTAAGTAAGTAAAAGGTTATTTATGTAAAGTGGCCCCTTATAGTCACTTGTGAATGCACACAATGGCACAGCACACAGTGTGAACAATGTGAAAGTCTTTCTCTGCATTTCACCCATTCACCAAGTGAAGCAGGGGACCAATGAGGGTTGCCCAGAGAGCAGTGTGTGGGGTATCTTGCTCAGGGGTACCTCAGTGATGCCACTTGCAGTCCAGGGACTTGAACCTACAACCTTCTGATCTCAGAGCAAACTCCCAAACCACTAGGCCACCAGCTGGCCCAAAAAATAAGTACGCTTCACAATTTTCCATGTCATCATATAGCACTTTTCAAAGCAATGCTATAAAGTGCTTTCTAGACAATGTAAAATACATAAAATATCCACAGCACAGACACTTTGTTTTACAACTGGTTAAAACCCAAAGTATACAAATGAGTATTCAGTCATTTTTTAAATGTATCAAAACAGCCTGTCTGTTTAACATCCAGTGGCAGATTATTCCAAAATCTAGGGGCATATGCAACAAAAGTGCGGTCACCTTTCCACCTCAGCCTTGTCCTAGGAGTCTTTAAAAGGCCCTGACTAGATCACCTGAAAGACCTAGAACTCGTATAAGCAGTCAGCAATTCAGAAATGTATTCAAGTGCCTCACAGTGCAAAGCTTGATACGTTAACAGTAACATTTTCAGATCAATTCTAAACTTTACTGGGAGCCAGTGAAGAGAGACCAATGAGTTACAACTGACGCATGCTGGAATAAGCCTTTATAAATGTTTGTATGGGTATATGTTAGTCATGAAAGGTTTATGAAGGTGTCATGTAGCCTTATAAATTGATGTAGAAATGATGTACCACAGATGACACAAATTCCCATAATGCAATGTGTAACACAGAATAGGATGGGATTACTAGAGCAAACCCTTACATAAAAAATGCTCATCACAAATTCTGCTCCCTGTAATAGTGTTGTATAGATTTCTAATGGTTGTCCAGTGTAATGAGGAATGTGAAATTTTACTTGACTGCTATGTAACGCAAACATAAGCATGCTATTATTACAAATGTAACTAAATGACATGTACTCTCATGAGCTGTCATTATAACTAATGTACATCTCATTAAATATTATATTTTCTGTGATGACCAATTCAGGTAACAGTAATACGACCCTTTATAAAGTGCTTTTCCAATAGCTGGTATAAAGCCTTCCTAGCAGAGCCTGTTACTGCAGAAAAGGGTGATATTTATCTTCTTCGTTTCACATTGCCAGTGTTCTTCTTTGTACATTGCAAGAGCCTCCACTCACTTGTCAAGGTTTAAAATTCACCCTCCAAAAAGAGATTCAAAATGAGGAGACCATTTGATGCTAATGGACTGTATGCTACAGCGTGAAAGGCACATAGTTCTTAATTCCTCAGTAAAAAGGATCATGAAAAACTGTCTGTGGACAATTTGTTCCATCACCTCCTGAAATTATAAGAGAAGTCGAATCTATATTTGAAGAAAATTTAGATTGAAAATCCACAAACCTGCCTTTGCCTCTAATAGCAACGGGTCTTTTCCTGTAATGTCTGATGAGGTTAGAGGATACAGAGCAACTGCTGAATTTTTAATTTTTTACATGAACTTGGACATATGTTTGGGACACAATCCTGCCTGAAGATCCAACCACAGTCCAGTTTTAGCTTTTTGACAGAGGCAGCCAGATTTTCATTTCAAATCTCCTAGTACTTCGTGGAATGCATGATGCCATGTATTCTAGCAAAGTTTCCAGGAGAAAAAGACTCAAGATATCACATGCTCTTCCGTATATCATCATCTTATTTTATGCCAAGTGCTCGTGACCGCAAAGTCTGTTTATATCTCAATGGACCATAGAACCTGGTTCCAGTCAAACATCTAGTAGCATCTAGCAAACTCCATGTTTGTACTGAGATAAAAGAAAAAGCTTCCTTCTGGCATGCCTTCCAAATAGTTTGTTGGCACAGAGATGGCATCTAATTGTGTCTTGCAGATGCTACCATCTTTTGCAAATCTCCACTTTTCATACTTTACTCTCCAATCATCTGAAAAAAAATAAATAAATAAATAAATATATAAGTATGTGGTCATTTTCTAAGCAGAATTTGTAGGATACAAACACTTCTGTTTTAAATTACTTAAAATAAAAGATTTTTATAGTTTGTTTAGCCATTTTAGCAAGTGTTCCAGTTGCATGTATCCATTACTTTTTGAAAGGCTTGAATATAAAAAACTATGTAAAAACAACGACTGATACACACAAGACTAATACGGCTCTCAAAAAAATGTATTAAACTCAGGATCTTCATTCATTACTCAATGCAATCTGACTTAACAACAACAGTTCTGCAAGCAGAAGTCTGACTGAAATGCTCAGCCCAGCATCCCAATGGTGGCAAATTAGATAAATAAAGAACGAGAAGCAGTCACCACAACATGTCTATACCCACTCAGACTGCTAGCGGCAAGCTTTCCAAATCCTGTTTCACATAAACAATGGTAGAATTGACTGATGGTCGTTGCACTCAAAACAAAATCCAAAACAAGAAACCAGAGTTGAGGACTTCTGCTTAAAATCCTTGATCATTAAAGTTACAGAAATTCAGTGAGGCACAAATCTTGGAAGATAATCACCATGACTCCGATGTAATAAAGGATTTTTCTTGAAACGTTTCAACTGGCACTTATTTTTCAGTTATTATACAGCAAGCCAAATGAATTGTTTGTGTCTTTCTGTACGTTCTTAAAGTATGAGACAGAAAATGTCTGCAAATTTCTCGACATTGTCAAGGCACAAATGAGCAAAATGGCGCACTGTGCCCTAAACGGAGCCTGGTGGAACAATAGAGGTTAATGAATGGATTGTCTTGAAGAACAAATACAGAATGGCAGAATAGAACTTCAGACTTTCATTATAAAACATCGCCCGTCATTCTGCTTCACAGTTCTTGGCATTGTGCCACAAATCCATTCAGTCACAATCAAACTATTGAGAAGAGTGTCCTTGAAAACATTGTGATTTTTTAAATAAAGGCTTAGAAAGATCAATATTTATTATAACATCTTTTTTTGCACACTTCTTCTGTGGCCATGAGGGATTAAATCCTGGGATTCTCGAAAAAATAAATATTTCACCCAAGTGTTACAGCAGTACTGCATATGACATAGGACAGTGGTTAAAGACAGAACAGTTCAGAAATATCAAGGCCATGCTGGATCACTGATAAAACATAGATATGCAGCCCTCTGGCTATAGAGCTTATATCTTAATCAGAAAGGACTTCTTCCTCGTGACTTTCTTGGTGGAACCTTTCTTTAGAGATAACCGTCGCTGGCTCTGATCTTTCCATACATTTCCATGAGCTGTAAATCCTCAATGAAATTTCATTTCTTCAAGGTTTCTTATCTCTGTATCCTCAAATTTCAGTTGGCATGAACTCTCTTATCTGTCAAGTCTATGAAAACTGAGCAATGTCAACACTGAACATTAAATTGAAGACAATAATTAAATAAGTGTGTTTTTACTATATGTAACTAATTAACAGCAAATTGCAGGTTGTAACTTTTTATGTTGGCAGTCTTATTAACTATATACAGCTCAGGAAAAAAATAAGAGACCACTGCAAAAATGTTCAGTTTGTCAGGTTTTATCTTTTATAAGTACAAGTATTGAGCTTTGCCTTAGTATGTCTGAACTGCTGACAACACTTCTCCTAATTTCCAAATAAAATATTGTTCTTTTAAGCATAATTTTAAAGGAAATGACAAAACATCAAATAAGAGAAATGATGCAGAGTTTACAGAACTGGAATAATTCAAAGAGAACAAATGTCTTGTTCACTCAAACAAAATGTCAATAATTACCTTTGACATACTTGTTTTTTCACACTAGTAGTGTTTTACCATCCAACTGGTCTCATTGTGAGAGGAGATTGTTGATTACAACAGTACTTTTATACTTTTCCTTATTAAATAAGATTTGATTCAGGTGATCACTAGGGCTGGAACGACACACCAAATCCACGATTCGGTTCGTATCACCAGTGTTGTGCCAGTTCACACTGAAACAGAACTAGTTCAAAATACAGTTCATTCAAATAAAAATGAACTAGTCCACGTTCATAGTTCATTTTAAAAAAATTTTGAACGAAGGTTACAGCTCAAAAATGAACTCGTTCACGTTTTTTTTTTTTTTTACATTTTCAATACAATGTCCTTCTATCTGAACCTCCTTCAATCTTCTCCTTCTCTCTGTAACATCACTAAACAATCACAGAAATAAGTTACATTAAAAACCAATTTTGAGGTTGAGAATCGATC
>JBBPCY010132330.1:0-16534 GCA_037974405.1 Brachyalestes nurse | reverse complement strand
TCATTGTATACAGAAATATCACTTAGTCTACTCTACATTTAGTATGGACACAGATGTCCATATTCTTTATCTCTAGATTGTATAGTGTACATTTTATACTGCACTGTTAGTATAGTTTTTTATTTTTATTTTGATTCTATTTTATTCTATTTTATACTATTCAATTCTATTGTTATCTTAATTTTTGCTGCTCCTAACTTTGTTCTGTCCACTTTCTGCTGTGACAAAGCAAATTTCACACTTGTGGGACTAATACAGGTTTATCTTATCTTATCTTATCTTATCTTATCTTTTGAAGATGGAAATTCAAATTCCCAGCAGCACTGGACTAGTGAGATTTAAGCGTGTGAGGTGGGTTCTTATGCAGCACAGCGAGACAAAGGGAAGTTAGTAAATTAGGAGTTCATTAGGTGCCCACACACTGTTGACTAATCTGATGAGAATCAGACATGAAGCTCCCTGTCCAAGTTTTCATTACACAAACAACCCCCAAGCCAGAGAGCTAAGCCAAAGCAATTCTCACTCTAGGTGTCCAATAAATGTGCATGCACACATACACACACATGCACACAATACACTAGACACAAGACAGCACGAAGTGGTCATCTGTCTGGGTGACAAAGCCCACATAGCCACACACATACTGTCACTGAGGCAGCGTGGGATGGAAGCAATGTTTCTGCTCCAGTAAACCAACCCCCATAAAGGAACAGTCTTTTTGAGAACGCCAGCATCTTGCTCATTATGAATCTCAATCTATAAATAGTGCCTATGATCAGTGTTGGGCAAGTTACTTCAAAACTGTAATGCGTTATTTATTACTTGTTACTGTCATTTCAAAGTAATTCATTACATTACAATATTACTGTAATTAAAATGTAAGGCATTACACTACTATTGGATTTATTTATAAGTTACTATCACCAAAATAACTGGAGATATGGATTTGGCAATCTAAATGTAGCGTATGATGCTGAATTATCTCATTACACAGCCAGTGGAAGGTGATGTGGTATCTGACTGAGCTAGGCTTATGGTTAAAAACAGTAGTATAGCCACAGTAATGGGTCATGGCACAATATGGCACCTCTGTAAATGTTTTGTTAAATTACTGGTGCTATTTCGGGAAGTGGACGGTTTTTTAGGTTTAGCACACAAAGTCCATTTGACTACGAAGTTCTTCATATCCTTATTTTTCACAAACATCTGGAGAATGTACTATCCGACGTTAGGTTCACTCATCTCTCTGTTCTGTCTGACTACAAAAAGTGAAAAAATTTGCACGGACGTTTCTCCTCTAATGATCTCGCGGTGATTTGGGCAAATTTGTATAAAGAAAAAAAAAACATCACTTCATTCCGTGTTAAGAATCCAGTGTAATGTGCGTTACTGACATTTGTACCATGTAAAATATTACCAATTTTTTTTCTGCATTGCCTTACATTACAGCGTTCCAGCAAAAAGCAATGCATTACAGTAATTCGTTACTTTTGTAACGCGTTACTCCCAACACTGCCTATGACTATGTGACACTTCATTTATTTAAAACATATCCCAGTAAGGTTCAAATTAGCTGAATCAGTAACATTACTGTTTTTAACATTCTAGGCTGTTTCACGTTTGGCAGGTCCATATACTACATGTATGTACATACCAGTCAAAAGTTTGGACACATCCTATTATATTTATGTTTTCTATCATTTAAAGGAAAGTTTCTGCAAAAAATCCATTCACAGAATTTTCCACTCAGCCCAGATTAAATCAATCAGCCAATCACTCCTGACATTAGCCTCCAGTCCTAAATGAAACAAGTAAAATGGCTAATCAGCTACATGGGGGTGAGTGGAATGTACATAGCCACTTGAAATTAAAATCTAAATGCTTGAAATTCATTTCTAAACCAAATTCAAATAATGAAGCTTATGCCTAATGGAGGGCCCGATGGTGCCACAAGTGGGTAACGCTGTTGCCTCATACCTTATAAACTACATTTTTTGTCAAAAACAATTTTTGATTAAAAGCTATGATTTGCAGTTTAGTTCTGTTGTCTGTTTTTTTATTTCAAGAACTACACATGGCATTAGCAGAGACAGTTCTTTCTGCTGCTTAGCAGGAATCAAGTGTTTTTCAGAGGTTCAAGGGTTTTCACGTGGATTCAAACCTCAGTCTTTGTATCTCATCCAGCTTTTCATTAAGATTCCTAATGGTAGCAGATTGTTGTTTAAACACTGCTTAGTTTTTATAAACTACAACAACATACTCTAATTCAGTAGAGTAGCATTTAAAACCAGAAACTCAAAATGAATGTGGTTTAATGTTTGCCAGTGTTCTGTAAAAGTTTGTCCAACCTTGCAACAGTTGTTTTGAAAAAATGCTTGTGAGGACAGAGCATGAATAAGTCAGTTGCTTGTGTGTTTTTATTCAACATGCACTGGAATATATAATTGTATTTCATTTCTGTAGGATGCAGAGTTTAACAATCTGTTGCAACCACATTTTTGGTAGCTGATGTGTCAGTTAAAAGAAGTCAAAGTACTTGAGATAACTAGAACATCTAGCTGTCCAAACTTTACACATTTCCAAACTGTTCAGGCAGAACGTAGGCCTCTTGCTTGGGGATTGCACTGACAATGGGCATGATTGCGAGGGAAACTCTACAATAAAACTGCCCCGCAATTCAGAGTCTTAAAGAAAATGGAACACAGGATTCACGGAAAGTGAAGGGAAAAGGTCATGCCTGTCATATCTGCTGGAACCAACAGCGCATCTCCATATTTAAAGTCGGCAAGGGCCATACTGCTCAGTGACAGTGAAAGGAACCAGCACTAATCACCTCTTGCTATTCTGAGCGAGAGTGTGTTTGTGTGTGTATAAGGGAATATGTGTGCAGACATGCATTTATATCTCAGCTAAACTAAAACATCCCCAGGATGGAAGTTCACCATTTGACTTTTACTTGAAAAAGTACAGTCCAACATCTTTTTGTGACTGCTGCCATGTTGTTCATTATGAATCTCAATCTCTAAATGGTGCCTATGTGACACTTATAATTGATAACAAATGAGGTTGAAATTAGAAGCTGAATCAGTACCATTACTATTTTGAATATTCTAGGCCAGTTCACATTTGGCAGATCCATACTGAAGAAAATATATGCAGATACCAATCAATGTTTTTTTCATCATTTTGAAGAAGTGGTTATATAAAAAATTTAATTTACAGACATATAGCCGTTCGTTAAGGTGGTATGTGCTCAGCACTATGGCTCAGGACATATAAATATTTGGGTGACTATTTAGTTCTAGAGTTGTTGGCAACATCAGTCTCCACTTCTAAACTGGAGAATCAAAGTTTGGACTCCAAACATGTTTTGGCTAATCAGCTACATATGGAGTGAGTGCAATGTACTTAGATCACTTGGTACTGTAGTGGTACTGTATTTGTCATGCATGAACATACCACAGTACAGGACCTCTGCATTAACCCATTCACCCTAGTGAAGCAGTGGGCAGCTGACAATGGTGCCCAGGGACAGAATCGTGCTCAAGGGTACCTCAGTGGGGCCACTGGCAATCCTGGGATTCAAACCCATGACTTTCTGATTGCAAGGGGCAACCCCCTAACCACCACGCCACCATCCGCCCTGTTCATCTTCACATCTGAATTTATTTCTTTAGCTCTTCATGTCGCTGCTTGAGAGAACGAGAGGCTGTATAAAGCCATGTTCAGGGTGTTTTCCATTCAAAACTAAAACTTTTCCTTTATTCACTGGAAAAAGTAGTAAGTTACGGAACACTTAAGCTAACATAAGTTTCTTTGGCTCTTTTGCTTGTAACTCTACTTTTACTGCGTGCAGCGCTTCAGTTCTTTCAGACCATAAAAATGAAAGGCTTGTTATTCAAAGCCGTGTTAAACCTGACATGATTACTTCTGTACAACGCAGTGCCTGCAGCAAACGGAGCTAAACTAAAATTCTCAACTACAGAGTTAAACTCAGCTCGTATTCACCAAGACTTGACTCTGTCTGGCATAAATTGACTTGTTGCCATGTCTGACATTTACAATAGAGTCTGCTAGGCAGGCGCGGAAGCAGACTAAAGTGTGTCAAAATGACTGACCATGGCAACGGATCAGATGCCACAGATGAGGCCGGCAGAGAATATATTGAAAAGGGTCAGACTGTTCCTTGAAGGTAAAGCATAGCATGAGGTAGACAGCAATACATAGTTATACTATTGTATTGGTTATTAATGTGTGCATGTGTTTGTGTACATGTGTACATTATTGAAGGCCACAGGTGCTTTCACACCAGAGTGAGAAAATGAATTACCAGTTTAGACAAGACTACACGGAAAGCAGTCTTTTGTCTCTTAATAGCTTTATGAATGTTCGGCCTAATCTCTCTAAATGTGGTACACTGGCTCTATAGCCTGTGTCATAGGTAAACAACAAATAGTGCTAAACAAATGATGACAAACCAGCCCATTAAGTCAAACAATTTTCCACTCTGATCGCTCCACTTCCTTAATGGCATGCCTCTCCTCCAATTCACATTGAGCGACGGCAGCCGACTAATAAAAATAGACAGCTAAGAGGCACGGCCACGTTTATTACAGTGGCAAGCTGTCATCGCCCACACAAATGCGCACACACACAAACACACAAATGTGCTGCAGGTGAAGAAGTCTGCATCCGCCTCTCTCTTTCTCTCTCCCTCCCTCTCTCTCTCTCTCGCACAGCCTATACACAAGCATCTGTCATGTCAGATCTGGAAATAAAAACTTAGGCCAATGTTTTAAGTGTATGCCATTGCCCGTTCTCACCGTATAATCCATCCAAGAGTTCTCAGCATTTCTCACTCAATAAAACCTTTGCTAAGAAACAGAATGGAACCCAGACATGCTGAAATATAAATAAGTAAAGTGGATCTTATAGTCACGTGTGAACACACTGCAGCCTAGCAAACAGTGTAAAATTCTTTTTTTGCATTTAACCCATTCACCAAGTGAAGCCGCGGGCAGCCAGCGACACAGCGCCTGGGGAGCAGTGTGCGGGGATGGTACCACTGGTAGTCCTGGAATTCAAACCCACAACCTTCTGACTGCAGGGGCAACTTCTTAACCACCACGGCAACAAATGTAAAACTTTGCATAGCATGCTATAGAGGACATGGGGAGCCATTTCAGAATGAAAGTACATCCAGACCAATGTATTATTAAAAGTTTAGTCCCTTAAGTGAGGGAAAGAGACAGATTGGTATCGCATCAGCAGATACACAAGGTTGCGGTCTCTATATCGGTTTTGGACATGAAAAGGTGCCATTGTGCCCCTTCTGGTCAGTATGTAGACTTCAGCTCCTTAATAATAATAAAAAAAAAACCATCCATTTTCTACCCCTTTGTCCCGCACTCGGGGTTGGGGGGCGGCTGGAGCCTATCCCAGCTGCTACGGGCAAAGGCAGGGTATACCCTAGACAGTCGCCAGCACGTCACAGGGCCACATACAGAGACAGACAACCATTCACACACACATTCACACCTAGGGGCAATTTAGTGTGCCCAATTGACCTATCCCCAATGCACGCATGTTTTTGGTGGTGGGAGGGAACCAGAGCTCCCGGAGGAAACCCACGCAGTCACGGGGAGAACATGCAAACTCCACACAGAAAGACCCTGCACCCAACGTGGGAGTCGAACCCAGGACCTTCTTGCTGTGAGGCAACAACGCTAACCCCTGCCGCCCAAAATAAACCATTTGATTTGCTATAGGTTCAAACAAGACTTTGCATCCATCTGGCACACATGACTACTGGTGTTACATTGTTCCTTGATTCAAAAAACAGGCACAATGCACCATATTTTTCATAAGGTTTATGTAAATTACACTTTCTCACAAAAACAGTCTTGTAAACTTTGCTTAGCTAGCTGACCACCTTTTTGAGAGGAGCCAGTATTCAAAACCTTGTCCCCTCCTCTCTTCTTATGGGTAACTGGTACTTGTGTGAGGTAAAGACTGAAATGCTAATGCCACATGGCAGTTCAAGTGAATGGAAAGAAAATGTTACAGTTCCTGACTGCATAATTCTTGCGTCATCCACTCTTCCTCTGTCTCCAGGGGCAACACTAGCACATTGTGCAGTAAGTTATGGCAGCCGGATGAACAGACACCACAAACAAAACTGTTTTTTTCTGAAAACTAGTTCACCAGAAAATGCATTTAGCCTTAAAATAGTCACAGCAGTCCAGCTAGGACAAAAAATGTCAGTTCTCTGTAACATGAAGGAGTGAAAAATAACCCCAGCATCTTAGCAAAATGGCCAGAATTTCCCACTGGTGGGATTGGTCTTTGTTGTTTGCATGAAATGGGAAATGAGTTCGCCATCCCTTTTACCATAACCAGATGATACATCCCTGGAAATTCTCTTGAATGCTCAACATGGTCCTGGAGTTCTACCTTTTCTGAGAAATCCGGTTCTAGCCACAATCTGTACACCTGCTCTGGCTTCGTCAGAAGTTCCTGACTTGCAGCAGTGCTAAGAAATGGGAGGGGGCAGCATGTTGGATGAAGGTTGGAGCAAAGCATGGCAGGAAAGTAGATCCCCAGGAGGGTAGCTGGTGCCCAGTTCTCTATGGTATGGAGGTTGATGATCACTGCTCTACAGTGAAAGTCATGAAGTGAATACATCTTTGGTCATCTTGTAGTTGACAACCCTCCCAAATAACTCTGGATGTAGGACAATTTTTGAATGCTGTCTTCAAAAATGGCCACTATCACACTGTGGGGCAGACACAATTATTGGCGTGAATAAGTGTCTGTGCACGTAAGTGTTTTATCCTATATAGATTTGCCCCTTCATGTAACTGGGTTCTAGACAGGACCAAATCAGTTTAGGAACTGTTTGTTTACCTCAGTGTTTTATTTACTTTTAACTGTGAGGACAGGCTTCCTGCAGCAAAGTACTGCATCTGGTATATGATGTTATTTTACTCTGTAAGTTGGCTAGGCAAGAAGCTGAAGGGTGGCAATGACAAAAATCTAAAGCTCAAGTCAGACTAAGTCACTATTCACGAAGTTTATGTGCTACACACTTCCAAAGCAAAGCTGGAGGGTGCATGTTAAACAGTACTGTGGGGCAGAAAGAAAGGATCGAAGAAAGGAATTCGGGAGGGAGGGAAGGAAGGAAGAAAGGAGGAAAGATGGAGGAAAGGAAAGAAGGTAGGGGGTGGAGGAAGAAAGAAAGAACAGAAGGAAGGAAGGAGGGAGGAAGGGTATGAGGGAGGGAGGGAATGAAGGAAGGAATAAAGAACAGAGGGAAGAAGGGAGGAAGGGAGGGAAGGAAGGAAGAAGAAAGGAATGACAGAAAAAAGAAAGAAAGAATAAAAAAAGAAAGAGTAAGAAAGAAAGAATGAAAAAAAGAAAGTGAGTGAGCGAGCAGGTGCCATATTGGAAACCTCAGCATATAAAACAACAAAGCTATATCGGCACCACTCTGCTAAACAGTTGCTGGAAAGGTCGACTGACTCATCCCTAAAGCAATGCAAAAGTGAAAAAACACACCGTTTTCATTCAGTACATTAGAAGCAGGCAAGAGAGCTTGAGCTGAAGCAGTGTAAGTGTTTTGCTTGTTAGCAGGGAAGTGCTTGGGGGGCTTTGACAGGAGAGAGCAGGGCAGCTGCAACAGAAAGACGCTCAACTACATGCAGCAAGAATGGGTTTTACTCTGGTCATTCTCAAAGCTTGACTGAGCTGAAACCACAGCAAAACAACAGTTTCTTAAATGAAAGGAAGGGAGAGAGAGAGAGAGAGAGAGAGAGAGAGACAGAGACAGAGACAGAGAGAGTGTACAGATGTTGCATTGTGGAGTTTATATCTGTGTGTGTGTTAAATTCTGATGTTTCTTGGTTTCTTACATGGTCCAGAGTGGTGGGCCTCCTAAATAGATCCTGACACAGTTGTGTACTCGTAGCTTTAAGAATCCAATTTCTCAGCAACATATCTTCCTAGTTCGCTTCCATCAACACTACACATGGTCCTATTTTTTTTATCTCTCTCTTATTCATAATGCAGCTCATCCCTGGTAACCATCCTCAAACAGATCCTTCACTGGTTGATCAATGAGATCAAAATGAACCCATTCAAAATCAAAAAGGTATGTTATCAAAAAATAAATGTCACACTGCCAGCTTTACCAGGAATCGCCTTATTTGGCTAGTGCTGTGTCAGGCGTCTCTAATTTGCTGGAAGGTCCTTAATTTGGTCCTCAGAGACCCTTAGACATTCTACACATTTGCTGTATTCCATTGTTGGGTTAGAACACATTTGGACCATCTAGGGGTCCCTGAGCTTAAGAACTACTGCTCTAACATACATTTTTTTGACAGGGCTGGACTGGCACAAAATATCTTGGCTTGGGGCGTGGCTTGTGAGGCAGGAGTGGCATGTTCAGATTTTCCATTTAAGATGTGCAAAATGAAACGTTTAAGACCCCAAAACAGGAGTATGAGTTATACATCACTACATCATCTGTGCTTCCGGGGGCAGATCGAGGTCTGAGGGGGACACATATCCCCTTTCCCCACCCCCATCTGCACCCCTGGGTGTGGGAGATACTGACGGGTTTCCGCGCCGGCCCAAATTTACCTCGCCGGCCCAAATTTACTATCGGCCCACCGGGCAAATGCCCAGTATGCCGGATGGCCAGTCCAGCACTGCTTTTGGAGTAATGTTAGATGTTAGAGGAAGGGAACCTTGAGATCAAACAGTAGCGAGTAAATAAGCAGATTACACTGTCTTAAATTTAATAGAAATATCATTTTTTGCATTGGGGTTTTTGTACTTTTTTCCACGGTGTGTGTGTGTGTGTCTGTAGACTATACCTCTCTCCACTGCTTAGTCTCAACTCCTTGCGTGTACAGGACACACACTGTGGAAAGAAAAGGAACAGCATTAGCATATGGTCTGTAGTACACAGCTGTCTGTGATTTTTTTCTTTTTGCACACATACTGTGAGACACATCAACAATGTGTTGACGTTTGACTTCAAATGTATTTCAGCCACCAGGAGCATGGAGAGAAAGAACAGAAGCAGCTGCAGCTGAATGACTCTCTGTCACTAACCCACTGTCAGTGGAAAACACAGCAGGAAGAGAACTCTACAGAGACCTTCATCAACTTTATATCCTCTCTCTCTCGCTCTCTCTGTGTTTCCCTTTCTTTCTTTTACAGTCTTTCTCGCTTTCATTTCCTCACACATATCCACTGAAACTCTGTCTCTCTCTCTCTCTTTTTTTCTAACATATCATTTGTCAGCTCTTCTTCAACAATGGTCAGGAGGACCACCAGTGAACAGGTTTTATTTGGGTGTTGAATAATTCTTAGCAGAGACACTGCCATGTCGAGTGAAATGTTAGCGTGTGTGTGTATGTGTGTGTGTGTGTGGCAATGGCGGTTTCTATAAGACTACAAGTGAAACAATGTTTCACCAAGGAAAATAATACAAAAAAACTTCACATCACATTTTTATTGGTGTGAAACAAAAAAATGCTCATAAAAATAAGGTTGCTCTCCTAATTTCAGCTCCTCAGTAGCGTTACACTTGTATACGTTTCTGGTCAAAAATGTGAAACAGCACCACCTGCAACCGCGGTGAAACATAGAATTTTAGTGAAACATGTTTCACTGGCGTCCCATTGATTTCAATATAAATCTTCTCAGGGTTTCGCGGTGTGCGCCGGGGATGAAGGGTGGTTTGTTTCACCAAAACAAGTCCTTAATCACTGGTCAGTTTCTGGTCACAGCACACCTTTGGCTGGATTTTTTTGGTTGTTGGGCTCTGTACAGCACTGAGTGGTTTAAACACGGTACTCATATGCACTCTGTGTATGACACACACACACACACACACACGCACACACACACACTAACATTTCACTACCATGTCAGTGTCTCTGCTAAGAATGATCCATCACCCAAATAAAACCTGGTCACTGGTGGTCCTGCTATGCTGAGAATTATCCACCACCCTAATAATATCTGCACATTGGTGGTCCTAAGGGGGTCCTGGGCATTTATGAATGGGGTAAAGGAGCTAACCAAGCTTATTAGGTGTGCTTTATAAAGTGGCTAAGGTGGCTGGTACATATATAAAACAAACATTTTCATGACTCTCTCGCTCTCTAGTCTCTCTTCCTCCTTTTCATTAGCACAGGCATGAAAAATCGAACACACTTTCTCTTTCTCCCTCTCTCATTCAAACTCACACTCTCGCAAAGTTTCCCTCATACACTCATTAACAATCATCTTTTCTTTACATCTGCTTAGCTCTTAAGTGTCTGTGTAATAAAAGCCACTGGCAGGCTGTTTCTCACAGCCAGCCCACGCCACTTTCTCTCTCCCGACTCCTGCGCCTTCAAAGAGCTTCTCTGATGTAAAGTTCCTCACAGTTTAGGAAGACTTCATTTAGCTTCAAACAGCGCACACAGGGATTGGCTTGGTCGGCTTATGAGCCACGATCTCTAATTTGAGCACTCCTTATTGATTTTTTTAGCAAGTGAAAAAAGAAAGAACAGATAAAAAAGACTTCTGCACATTTTCGCACAAACAGTATGAGTTTAGCTCTCACTGAAACACCAGCGTATTTGCAAAAGTATTTGCACTCAGAGAGTATGAATGAAATACTGCTAGAAAAGTGTATAAAGTGTTTAAAGGAAAACAGAATGCCAGCAGCATCTGTAACACATGGTGGAGTATGAAGCATTTTTAAAATGTTCCTTTTTTCACTTTGAAAAAGACCAGAAGACCTGTGTCATGTTCTGTCCTGATTTTCCTCATTTCCAAATGTTTTCTCCCTGGCCATGTATGTGCTGTTTTGATTTCCCTGCTCTGCCCTGGTCCTGCCCCTCTGTTTAGTGGTCCCACTTACAGCTTGTCTTCCTGTGCTTTTTTTCCCAGAGGTTTCTACCTCCCTGTATTGTGCAAATATACACCTGTGTTTGTATCAGTCTTTATCTGGCTTCTTTATCACTACTCTTAACCCTTCACCCGATGTCACAGTCATTGTTTCTGTATTGAATATAATTTATTTCGTATCTCTGTATTTAGTGGCCGGTATTTCTTGTTTGTTTCTTATTCATGGTAATGAAGTCCCCATTTGCTAATGTGTCCCCTCTTTGTCTTCCCTTACACCCGCATGATGTTACAAAGTCAGTGGGTGGATGCTGAAGTAACTTTCTATTGCCTGCTATTATAATCATACAGGTGTTTATTCAGCATTCTTTAAATGACAATACTACTACTAATAATAATAGTAGTTATTAGTGTTATTAGTGTTATTATTATGGGGTAGAGGTAGCTCAGTGGGTAAGATACTTGCCTCCGCACCAAGAGGTCATGGGTTCGAATCCTACCTTCAGCATACCACCACTGAGTCCCTGAGCAAGACCCTTAACCCCAAATTGCTCCAGAGACTGCCCCCTGTAGTTAGGGAATGAAAGTCGCTTTGGATAAAAGCGTCTGCTAAATGCCATAAATGTAGTAATAATGATAGGCTTTTTCTAGATATGCCCATCAACCTACTAGCTACTTTCTGATTTGTATCTGCTATTTTCTGTAGAATCCAAATACAACCCCCACCCTACACGACCATTTTGTTCTTTCAGGCTCAAAAATCTTTCATTATGCACTAGCTGTTATTAATAGCAACCGTCTAACTCATAATACATGATGAGATTTATGATCAGATTTATCTCAGTTATTCCTTAGCTTATAATTCTAATTGCTTCTTGATTTATTGTTGGGATGTCCGGTGTCAACCAAAGGAGGATGATCCTGCATCCACTAGGATGATTTTCCTTGCCTCTGTCGCTTCTAGTGCTACACAAATAATTTTGACTTGATGCATACTCTGTTTAGTTATGATCCAACCTAATAAGAAAAAAACTGATTCAGTTTTAGCTTATATATACTGTACTCACCTTTATTAGAATATATTGCCATGGACCTCTTGGATACTTTTAAGTGGTGGACCACCTAGCAGTGTCACTGGCATATATAAAAAAAACTGTGCCCAGCACCACACTTGTACCAGTACAGCCCACACTTCCATGTCACTGACCTGTCAACATCAATGTTGTGCTCAGAATAGTCAACTACCCAAATCATATATGGTCAACAGTGGCCCTGTGGTCTGAAACTCATCTATCATGAATGGAAGGTGGACAACAAATTGTGCAGCAATACATGGCAACAGTCTGTATTTGTACACTCATATAGTAGAGCTGTAAGGTAGATGGACTAAGTGTCCAGTGAGTTGAAATACTGGCAATCCAACATAATGCCAGTGAAGGTGCTTCTAAAAGTGGTCAGTAAGTGAAAGTGCAAGATATTATAACGTAACATATCATTTTATTATCTGATTGGTTGATGTTGGTATGTCTAAAACCTTAACATTAGCATATAAATGTCACCTTATAGCACAGATACATATGATAAATGGACTTTCATAAAAGTAAAAAAGATAAAGTGACACTCACTTGGGTCTGATTTGGAGAATGTGTCTTTATCTAGAAGATTCCTGGAAGAATAAAAGAAGAAAACAATCATGGCAGTGAAAAATGAGGATATACAATGTATTGGACACTTATCATATTATAGAATTGGGTACAATGGAAAAAATGCACTGCACTGGCATACAAATAATGATTAAGCGTCAGGCATTATCATGCATATATTGTAAACTACTGAGAATACTTTAAACTGAAGCGTTTATGGAACTCTTTTGAAAATGTCATCCTCTCTCTTTGAATGAAATATTACATTATGATCCAGGCATTGTGCAGTCAGTTTTAAAATTGTAATTCAGCTGGCATCTTTCAGCACAGGTGAAGTGTATAAGATTGTTTCAATAATCCTTTTTTTTAGTTGTCTCCAACTCTACCTGCTAGTTTGAACTCCTCGTACTGAGTGATACCCCCAACACTGGGATGATGAAGGCTAACCACATGTAGCAACACTGCATTTTGTCAAAGATGCAGTGTAATACAACATCATTCAGCAGATCAGCATGCTTGGAGGAGAACACAAATTGCCAGGTCTGTTACATCAGCTAACCAAAACCCATGCTGGCCACTTTCACACTGAGTCTGCTTTTTTGGACTCCTGGCCATGAGTAATTGCAGCACCTGGGAGCTCTCGACCTCCCAATCATAGTGCCAATGTTTAGACAGTTCTGCACTTCTACAGCCCTCAATATCCTTCTGAATAACTATGCTTAATTCTAGGAATATGACAAAGAGGTGTACTGATTCATTACTTCATATATAAAAGCACATATTAAACAATGTAGGAGCACAGTAGAAAAAATATATAACTTATATCACTTTTAGTGCTAAATCATTAAGAAAATACAATTGTCATATAAATATTAACATAAATTCAGCTACATTTCCTTATAAAATATAACTGTTATACATTTTTTGGTACTGTCGAGAGAACACAAAGAAAGCACATCTTGGGATGTGAAATGCCCCTGTATTCAGAGGCAGGAGGTTTGAAAGTAGCCAATCAGAGAGCGTTAGTCATTTCTCCTTGCTGTTGAATGCAAGTGTTTCACTGAGTGTTCTTGTGTTTCATGTTTTGTTTTTCTCAGCGGCCTATATTTTTTTATCTGTAAAGTACATTAATTTATTACTGTATTTACCCTGCCTATACCAAAGAATACAATAGCACATACCAAAGAAAACGCGCTTGCAAGTTGGGAGCATATTTGAGGGCATATTTAGGGTTAACACTATAAAAATAGGCAATTTTAGGCTTTTTTTTTTTTACCACAACACAAATTCGTGGTTTTCACAATTTGCTGGTGCTCTTGGAACGTAACCCTCATGAATGACGGGGGTTTACTGTACTGTATATATAAAAGGGGCCCTAACGGCCTAGTAGTTAGGGAGTTGGCCCTGTGAACAGAAGGTTGTGGGTTCGAATTCCAGGACTGGAACACACTGTGTGCTGTGCTGTGGTGTGTTCACGTATGACAAATGGTAACTTCACTCATTTATATAAATACTATATAGAGAAAAGTATTAACACAAAATTATTGAATTCAAGTGGCCCCATACTTCCAGCGAAGGACAAGCTCAATGCTTCAGCATACCGCATTTTGGACAACACCATGCTTCCAACTTTGTGTGTTTTGGGGAAAGCCCTTTTCTATTCCATCACGACTGTGCCCCAGTGCACAAATGGGCACAAATTCCAACAAAAACTCCAAACTCCAGCAAAAACTTGTTAGATTTGTCTGAAATTTTAGATATACAAACAACAGAACAACTCAAGAAAAAACTAAAATTTTAATAAAAATACAAAGTTTCCAACTAAGCTCAGCACAGTCACAAGAAATCTGTCCAGCAAGATCAGGCTACAGCTGATGTTTAAAGTGTCTTCCTTGTTCTCGAACCCATGCCCGAAGACGTAGACGCCACTGCTTGATGGCCCAGTCAATGATGCGCATAGAGTTTGGAAACTTCATTTTAAAACTGATACTTCTAAAAGATTTTTCCTACATTAGAGCAATTTATTTAGGGGTCCAGTTTTTATTGGGACACAGTGTATATATATAAATCCCTAAACAAAGCCTACTCAAGGACCTCACCCTGTCAGCCAAGCTATAGTATTCAGGTTAAGATGCACTGCAGGCCTCGCTCCGGAGCGGAGAAATGTATTTTATTGCTGTTGGAGTGATAGGGAATCTGAGCTCTCTGTCAAGCCCCGAACAGCAAAACTGTCATCACGAAGTGTCTAAATCAGAGATGACACATCTATCATGGGGCACGCCCATGTGCACTCACATTCAATCAGACGGACGTGGTGCTGAATAGCAGTCATCAGAAGAAATCACGGGGGTTGGGTGTCAGTAACAAAGCAGCTTTGATTATAGGCTCTCGTCTAGGTGTTTGTGTCATTCACGCATCTTCTGCACAGTGACCTCGCCCTCCACCCTTCCACCCTTCCACCCCTCCTCCAGCATACAGAGTCTTCCTGAACCTCAGAAGATGCTCGCCTGCTCCAATCATCAGTGTTTATTTCCCCACAGATGATAATTATGATGTTGGCCAAAGACATAAGATTACAGGAATGATAATGGCAGGTTATACACTGAGGAAAAGGGCACCCGGGAAATCGTCTTATCTACAATCTCAGTTGCTCACACTCTCTTTCTGTTTCTCTCTCTCTCTCTCTCTCTCTCTCTTTCTCTCTCTCAGACTCAGAATCTTAGTTTTTGGCAATTACAAGATGTGCAAAGAACATTATAAAGTGTAGTAGTCTATTTAAATAATCTAGCAATCATGATCATGATTTTATAAAGATAAAACAAAGTGCATATTCTGTCTTTCTGTGTGTGTGTTTGTGTGCATGTGTGTGTTTTGAAAGCCTGCTGAGAATGCGAAAAAACGTGCCTTCATAAATTACCCGCTCTGCTTCAAGAGCTTAATTATTCATCCCTATTTCAATGACCAAATATTCAATCAACATTTGTGTTGTCCTCTGCATCTCAAAAAGCAAATAAAAGGCTCAGAGTGCCTCATCACATTTTCTGAGGCACAAAGCAAGTAATAGCGCGACAGTGAACACATTCACTTGCAAATGGGTGAGTAAATGCCTCTTATCAAGACGATCGTGAGATTAATGTTGTGCGCTGACATAATCTATCACTGGTAATGCTTCAAAATGGGAAAAAAAATCTATTAGACATGGAAAAATGAGAAAAAGATATGAGTACTACTCCAGAATGGCATAATGACATACCTTGTTAAAACCTTAAAGGATTTAAGGAACAATCAAATGAAAAATCAAATGTTCCACTTTCCACAGATGTTGTCTGATCAGCCTAGACATGTTTGGAATCTAATTTGTGCTTCTTTAATTTAGAACTGGAGCTGTCAGGCTAACATAGCTAATGGATATTGGAAATCATTACTCACTCAAGTTTTTTCTGTAAATGAATCCCCAAAACATTTCTCTAACCACACCCAGCTCTTCATTAAGGTGGAGCAGATTTGTGGATGTGGTTTAGGACACATTATGGCTTACTAGGTAGTCATTTCAGATAACCACAATCCACTTCTGGAGTCAGAGTTGGCTAAAACAAGTTTTTATAACAATGACTGGCTTAAATATGAAGGAATTCCATACAATGGCTGTCTTCCATAAGACTGTATATACCAAGTGACTGAAAAGACTGCCTGTAGCCTTTTATTCAATTTTATATTTCACAGTAAGTCATCCTGTGTCCTAAACCACACTGACAAGTCCACACCACCTTAATGAACAGCTGGATGCGGTTTGAGCAGGTTGAGAGAAGTTTTGGGCATATATTTACAGACAGTTTGGATGACTATTGACATCTAGTGTAGCAACATTAGCCTTGTATCTCCAATGCTAAACTCAAGAAGCACAATTTGGACTAGGGCTGAAACGATTATTCGAGTAATTCGAATAATTCGATTACAAAAAATGATCGAGGCAAAATCTTTGCCTC
>JBBPCY010132263.1:0-16541 GCA_037974405.1 Brachyalestes nurse | reverse complement strand
CACATATATATAAGTGTATACAATTGTTGTATATTTCAATTATTGTTAAAAACCTTACCAATAGCCTGAAGTAATGGAATAGTGAGTAATATTGCTACACTCAGTGGGAACTGAGCTAAGAATCTTATGCATCCCTATACCATTTTTCCCCCTCTCCCACCCTTCCTGATAACACAGGATTAGCCTTTGCACTACTAGCCCAACAAGATCAGATCCTCAGCCTGAATTAAATGTGCAACAGAGGACAGCTCATAATTTCCCCTGCACAGACTTTCTACAATAAAATCAATTCTCTTTCATTTTTTTCTTTCCCCGCATTAATATGCATTTTCTGCTGAGGGAATCAACTTCACTTTTGCCTTGACTTCATTAGCAGGGGAATGGGGTGAAACAATGAAAACCGGACGCCACTCTAAAGGCTTTAATGACATTTTTCATCAGTGCTCAAATATGATGTGTAAATGGAGTTAGCCAGAATAACTGTAGGATGATTAGATTTCATTGAGTGATTAGAATTTCACTGGGGCCAGATTGGATGGCTGGCACAAGTGCCCGTGGTTCTGTGAGCCTGCCAGAAAAGACACTAAATCTGGCAAAGTGAGGATTTAAATCACAGCCTGCCATATTGATTAAATAAACCTTAGCCTGTGATACTGTCAAAAGGTAAATAGGTAATTCAAGAATCAGAGTCTCCATCTCGAGGATATATACAGATGAGCCAAAACATTAAAAGCACTGAACAGTGAAGTGAATAACACTGATTCTCTTATAATGGAAGTTGTGTTGCGAACAGGAAAATGGGTGAGTGTAATTATCCAAGGGCCAAATTGTGATGTCTAAAAAACTGGTTGAGAGCATTTCCAAAACAGCAAGTCTTGTAGGGTGTTTGCAGAACACAGTGGTAAGTACCTACCAAAGTGGTCTAAAGAAGGACAATCAGTGAACCAGTGACAGAGTCAGGGGTGCCCAAGGTGCACTGATACATATTGGGAGCAAAGGCTAGTCTGTAGATGTCACTTACCTGAAGAGATAATGGCACCACAATTCACTATAAAAAATGAAGCAGCAGAGGCAGTGTGATACTCTGGGCAATGTTCTGCTGGGAAACCTTGCATTCCTGTGGATTATACAGTAATTTGACACGTATCACATACCTAAATATTGCTGCAAACGAAGTATACCCCTTCATTGTTTGACTCATGCAGGACTTGATGGATCTGCTGCTAATGTCTCAGTGCACATTCAACTGCACAATTTTTTAACAGTCCATGCCTAGATGGATCAGAGCTGTTTTGGAGGCATTAAGTAGGCCTGTACAATATTAGGTGGGTGGTTTTAATGTTATGCCTCATGTAAATGGCCTCTGCTCTGACTGGCTGAACTGTACTGCACCTCGTTCAAAAACCAGGATGAAACACTGCTTATAATTTAGCATGAATGGCCAGAATAACCCTGCTGTAGGATGAATAGATGCATGTATGTAAATATGTTGTTTTTATGACACCACAAAAACAATGAATTTAAAACAGGACATATGGCTCTATGTTTACACAGTATATCAAACATGTTTATTCTACATTCCAAGGAAACATTTCTGGCACATATTATATGTGGCCACTATCCACTTTATTAAATCTCAATTCTATTACCACATACATGTAAGCAGTGCTGGGAAGTAACGGAATACATGTACCAGTATTTAGAATACAAATTATGAGTAACTAAGTGCACAGGTTCGTGTCCTCGAATAGACCCACCAAGTAAGCCTTGCTGGCTTCCAGCAGGGCCATGACGGCGGAGGTCGGTCTTGAAATCCTGAGCGATCTCACGCACCACATGCTGGAAGGGCAGCTTGCGGATCAGCAGCCCCGTGGATTATTGGTAACAGCAGATCTCTCTCAGAGCCACGGTGCTGGTCCTGTATCAGTGAGGTTTCTTCATGCCACCAGTGGTCGGAGCATTCTTGCGAGCAGCCTTTGTTGCCAGTTGCGTCCTGAACGCCTTACCACCAGTGGATTTGCGGGCTTTGCTTTGTTCTTGCCATGGTAGCCATGAGAAAAATAATTAAAAAATAATAGTAAAATATATAGACTAAACAATACTATGCATTGATTGGATGAATGTTTACAGTAAATCATACATTTTTAAAAAATATGCCAAATAAAAACATACCAGATGGAGCGATGTCCCCGTAAGCTAGCAACCAATAAATAAAGAAATGGTTAAGACTTTTTTATTATCTTTAAGCAGACAAAACATCTTATGTTAACATACCCAAGTCATTGCTCCTCTACAGTAAATACATTGTCTTAACAGCCCATTGGTAGAGAAAAACAAACAAGAATTTGCAGAATGTGATTGCTACATTCATGTCGTTGTAAAAATATAGTAATCCAAAGTATTCCGAATACATTACTCACATTGAGTAACTTAACGGAATACATTACAAACTACATTTTGGGGCATGTATTCTGTATTCTGTAGTGGAATACATTTTAAAAGTAACCTTCCCAACACTGCATGTAAGATATATATCTAGTTGAATGTACAACATGTATAGTATTCCAATAGAATATTTAGTATATAAAATATCTATAAACATATTTTCTGATTTTAAACTGTTTACTTAGTTGCCTAATACTTTTGCACAGTAGTATATACTGTATATATAAATATAAACAGTTGTAAATATGGTTATCATTTGTCACCACCTTCCACTTCATACACAATCTACCAGTATTTAAACAATTTTCTTTCTGCCTCTCTCTTTGGCTTCAGTCTTGTTTTCCAAAATTTATGGCAGCCTTTCTGCACACAGTAAGTGGATTGTGTTGCTGTATTTTTGCCGTGAGGCGCAGGCATGCTCTTTTGCCTCTGTCTGAAGCATCTGAAGCATTGGCAATTACATACATAAACACAAGATTAATTGCCAATTACCACAGGGTTAATGTCTATTCACATAAGGCCCAGAAAATTAGACCAATTTTCTCAGTTTTCTATAAGCTATTTACAGTGGAAGCTGCTACTTTGGCTTTTGTTACTGGGTGTTTGGGTAATACAGGCTAAACAGTGTGTTAGTCTCAGACACAAATATAACAGAACTTAGAATGAAAGAGAAGTCATATGAGCAATAATGCTAGTGACTTGGTTGTTTAGAAAGGAATGCATGCTCTTATTTAATTTCGAATCAGTTTTATTTTCTGTGCTATCAGTAAATTAGAAAGCCACATGTTGATGATACTTTTGAAGTGGCAGAAGAACCCAAAAGATAGTCCAAAGTTGTCTTTAGGGTGGAGTGCACCAACACACATTAATTAACACATTAATAAACTTGGAATTAAATCAAGTTAATCCAATTGCACCAAATTTTAAACATTAGTTTAAGAAGAAATTAGGGTTACAAAGCAATGCCATGGCTGTAGCATTCTCTGGGTGGACATGATGGCCTTCTTTACTCCTCACATCACTCAGCATGATGCTGTTCAGCTTGGGCATCTGTTAGCTGATGTAGCAGTATTAGCCGTTATGGTTCTCCTCCAAGCATATTGAGCTGTCCAAATAGGTTGCATTACAGTCTGTTTTAAAAGATCACAGCCTTTTGTACAACACTGTAATTACCTGAAGTATTTTATTTTCTATTTTTTCTGTATATTTAGAAAAAATACTACAATGTTACATAAAATAGAAAAAGTGCTGTCAGAGACTACCCTTTCAGTTATTTATTTCATTTCTAGTTAAAACTGTGACTAAATATAAATTATTTTTAGTTGCTGAGGGTTTTGTACAATTTCCTGCTAATCCTGCGAATTTAATATCAAACCAGTACATAATTTGTCCACTCTTTAATCTGTGCCCATTACTGCCCCTTTGACCCTTCCATTCTTCCAGTCTTAAACCCACCCAGTTACAACTGTGTCTTCCCAAAACAAGCTACTCCAAAAGGTCTCAGTGATATTGTTTATCTTCAAAGAGGCGCACGTTCACTCAAGGAGCTAAACACACACACACCTCAGCTGCCACACACAATTCTCTCTCAGGAATATCTAAAATTGCTGAAGGAGAAATGTCTGAGAAGAGTAGATGAAAGATTATCCACTTGCATAAAATAGGGACAAGTCAAATTAAAATATGTGAAAAAATCAACTTCCACTAGATCTAGAAAATAACATAAGACAATGATCCACACTCCATCAGTGGATGTGGCTGATAACAGATGGGCTATAATTTTAAAGTGCACCTATTTGTATGTATTACAGATAAAATGGCCAGTGAATGTGAGGATTCAATTAGACATTTGCATTATTTTGTGCAACCCCCACTCTTTTATTTACAGGCCTGTGTAATTATTCAATACTCTGTACCCTGCTGTTTCCTAACTACACATTCCTTCTCAAATGCATTTAAATGAAGCATGTGGTCCTCGCCTCCGCTGGCTGCAGAGCTGAAAGACGAGATATTTAAAGGCCCTGGACAATAGCCAGGCATCAGCACGCCGCAACTTAATTATTTCGTCTTTATTTAATCTAATAGTAGAAAATAAATAAATAAATAAATAAATAACCAAACAAATGTGTTTAAGTTGTTTAATATGAATATTTTAGGCCCTGCCATGCCATTTCTCTGTAAAATCTCTCCAGGTCTGTGGAGGATAGTGCTGGATTTATTAATATTCCTGCTGCCCACTGTCCCACTTGGCCCTTCATACATTTTGAAGTGTTCATTTTTGGGCAGTCAGGAAAACAGGAGAGACTGTCCAACAGGCAAAAAATTCTATCTAACGTTTTTCTCAAGAGATGGCAGCCTGTATCAGCACCAGGTTGATACCAGCTGAAAATCTTGGACTGAATAGCAGACAGAAAATAGTGAATTCAAGCCAAATTCTGTGATGAAGGGGGGAGAACACAGTGTTGAGGCTTTGGAATGTGATAACTGATCAAAATGCTCAGATCTCAATGAGAATCATTAGAAAAGAAAACAGTGAAGTAAAGAAAAAGTAAGATTTTGGGTTTGTTCACAATGACCAGCACTATGCCTTAATCCTTCATTTTGAGTTTTATAGTACAGAGTCTTCAGCTCACCAATTATGTAAGCATTCACAGCATGCAAACAAAGAACTAACTATGCCAAATAGGGAAAAATGAACGAATAATGCAGCATGATGCAACACCACCCTTAGCAAAAAGTAGTATACTTGAAGTTCATTTTATTAAGTATATTTGAGTATAAGTATAGCATGTATATGGACCATGTACTTGTAGTGTACTAGAAAGTATACTAAAGATGTTTTGTGTTTCAGTTTGGTATATATAGCACGTTATGTTTCTGTTCTTTGTGGGTTCACCATTCACTTTCAGCCTGTTGTGTAGTTTCTGTTCTTGGAAAGGTATCGGCCCTCGTGCCTAGTTTTGTTTTGTTTTTTGGTTTTGCTTGGTCTTGAATAAAGAAAACAAGAAGATGGATGTCTGCGTCTGTGCTGCTTGCTTGGGCGAAACATAGCAGACTTCACTAAACTATTCTTAAGTATATAAAATATAGTATATAAAAAGTAAACTTAAAGTATACTGCTTCAGTTTTAGTATAAAACAAGTATACTTGTAGTACACTTGAATAAAATACTTTTGGCTAAGGGCAGTTCTATTATGCTGGAATCTTGTTAATGGTTCTTGTTTCAGCTGATCTCTAGTTCGTTTTATTTAAATACCCTAATTTCCTGACATTAATACATTTTACTTCCAGTACAGCCTGCAATGACCTACAACACATTATCTGCAGTACAATGAGTTTTATAAACAAGCTGCATACAGAGTGGGACTAAGCAGCAACCATGAACATACTTCCTTTTGGATATTTATTTGCATTCTGAACCTTTGAGGTTTAAGGTTCTTTTCTGTTTTCAGAAGCTTGCAATGCTTCCAGATGCCCCTCCCATTTATGTCCATTTAGCAGATTTATTTTAGCACTTTCTCAAGTGAGAGTTTCTCTTGATTCCATCCTTGACACATTTGGCTGAGTATCAACTGTCTTGTGTTTCATAATTGATAAGCACGCAGTGAACCCTTATAGAAACAACTTATTTAATTTTTATACATGAAATGCTTATTATTAAAACTAAGAAAATAGTAAAACTACATTGATAGAAGCCACATTGTGGGAAGCCCATATGTGTCTGAATCTTGGGTGTTATGAGAAGGATATTCCAGAGCTGGGGCATTTATATAAAAAGGCTCCTCCCCCTAATGCAGCTTTTATAATTCTGGGAACCAGTAGATAGCAAGCATTTTCAGTGTGGAGGTACATAGCAAGAGATAGGTTCATGGAGACATTCAGGTCCAAGGCCACTCAGGGCTTTATATGTCATTAGTAGGATTTTATAATCAATGAAAAATTTTAGCAGAACTCAGTGTAGTCTAATGGAACTACTGTCTAATGTGGTCAAATTTCCTGGTTCTAGTGAGGACTCTAGCTGACACATTCTGCACTACTTGAAGCTTATTTGAAAGCTAGAGTTGCATAGCTCCAGTAAACCAGAGGAGATTAGCCTTCTAATGGAGCTGCTCTGGATTATGGAAATAAGGTCTAGCATATTGAAACTCTGCTAGAGAGGGACTTTATATCCTGTGTGTATGAGAGAGAGAGAGAGAGAGAGAGAGAGAGTGTGTGACAAAGAGAGAGATAGAGAGAGAGAGAGAGAACGCTGTGTGAGTGAACTTCCAGCAGAGTTTGAGGCTGTGGGTGTAAAGTGTAAAGCCAGAGAGAAGACTTGGAGTGTGTGTGTGTGTGTGTGTGTGTGTGTGTGTGTGTGTGTGTGTGTGTGTGTGTGTAGGCGGGTGTATAGGCCTACACGTGCCTAGTCAGTCTATCAGTAATGCATGTTTATGTGTGTGTGCACAGAAAATCACTTCAGAATAACTTAAAATATGTTAACAGCTCTGCTGTAAGGACATAATATTGTGTAACTGTCTTTTTTTCCTGCCTGGTGTGTGTGCGTGTGTGTGTGCACGTGAGTACACAGCAGCCTTTTGAAAGATCACTGTGTCCTGGTTTGTCCTCGTTTAGCATTAGCATTAGCTGTAAATCTGGCTGAACACACTGCCATCCCCGCTATAATAATAGGCTGTTATGTAATCCCACTGCTGTTCCTGGGACTGATCCGCTCTTACCGGACAGTTTCTCCTCTTTAAAGCATAAAGCATTCTTCATTTTTCGGCTTTACACACTCTTTCGGGAGGTGCGGATGCTTTGGATGACGGCATTTGTTTCCCAACAGTTTGGATCAACGCAGCGTTTTTCCCCTCCAATAACTGCTACACACTGTCTGAAGGAACAACACTCCACATCACTTCAATGGGGATTGCCAGGGTTTAAGTGCTGTAGACAGAACGGGCTGGACGGGGACGGCTAAACAGTGGACGTCGAACATGTGGAGATAAACTGCTGTATGTTGAATGAGTGGAGCTAAACTACTGATGGGTGGGGCTTAAGTGATGTCATCTGAATGGGTGGGGCTAGAGTGATGTAATTTGAATGGGTGGGGCTAAAGCTACAGTCTGAACTGGCAGGGCTGAACTGTTTTAGCGTAAAAGGACAACTAAACATCTGCAGATTGAGTAGGCGGTGCCAAACACCTGAAGGATAAAAAGGCGGAGTGTATGTTAAATGGGAGGGGCCAAACTGCTGCAACATGAGAGAAAGGGCGGGGGGGAAAAAGGGGTAATTGTCTGAAGGGGGCTGGACTAAACGGCTGCATATTGTACTGTATGTATGTATATTATGTATGTTGTGTGTTTACAATGATACATTTTCTACACAGAATAGAGGCAATTTAGATGATTCAAACACACGCACACACACACACACTCACACAAAACTTTCATACCTGAGAGGTGTGTAACGTTTCTGCAGCACTTCTCAGAAATGACACTGATGCTTTCACGTTCATGGCTGAGTGCATCTGTGTCACACACACACACACACACACACAGGTGTTGCCCTGGTGACGGACCACAAAAGGCAGCGTGGCACACACTTATCTCATTACACTCTCCATTCCAGCAGACATACGTGCTACTATCGTGTATCAAAAGGGTCGCTGTTCAGATTTCAGACGTGGAATACAGGCAAAGTGAAGCATCAGAGAGCCGCTCCGGGCTCCGTTGCCATGGCAACCGGAGAGTGAATGGCCAAGAAGTCTGTTTGAGTTACTGAAGCTACAGGTAGAATAACCCCCCCCCCACACACACACTATTCTGTCCAAAAGATATGCTGACATTTGAGCGTCCTGTACCCGAAAGGTCGTGCGGCGCAAGAAGACGCCACCCTGCAGAGATAGGGAAGTGATGTGTCTTTTACACACAAAGATAGTGTCTTCCGCACACTTTCAAACATGCACTGTCTTGTCAGAGGCTTCTCTTGCCTCACAGTCTCTCTTCCCCCCCCTCACGCTCCTGCTTTGCGAGCACAAACTGTGTTTCAGCAGTTCTGTCTACAAGACCATCGGCGTCGCTCCACCGAAACCTGATCAGTTGAGGAAGACCATAATGAGGCTTTTTTTTTAATAGGAACTGTAACTGTGTTTCATTAATAATGCGCTCGATCAACATGGTCATTCAGGCAAATACTAACACATTACAGTTGATACAGGGAGCTTTCATTATTTAGCATTTTATATGTACACACCCATTTATATATATATATAATTAATTTCTTAAGCACAAGTTAGTTAGTTTTCTACAAACAGAGGACACCTTGTTTTCCACTAAATTATTCAGTCAACCAGTATGCTTCGCTGGAACTCCTTTGAAGTCTAGACCTTTGGTTGATCGTCTGGAAAATCCATTAAAACAAGAAAACAGGCAGAGCCAAGTTCCATCACACGACATTTCCCTTTAAAAACAAAGGCCATCTGTTAAAATGAGACGCAAAGTGTGGAAATGCACGCTATGCAGTTGGACGACAATGGGCTAAGAAACATACACACGTTCTTCTTATTTTGTATATAGACATTATACATTTATATGTTTATGTTTGCTGGGTCAGCAAGAACACACGTGCATTATATATAAATACATATATACACACATACTGTAGGCCTATTTACACCAGGATGATGTATGACTGCATAACAACAGTGCTCTGCCACCTTAAACTAAACGGCCATCAATCCCTGCACTTCCTGTTATTGTTGGATGTAGGCAGTTGGTCAAGATGGTCATAGTGAATCGCAATGTTTCCAGTACACTACTGGAGAACAGGCTGAAGGCACTCACAGTCCCCACAGCAACAAACAGGAAACTTTACAATAGAAACACATTCATAATGTTTTAATGCAGATTATTTCAACAATGTTTTACTCAAAGTCATTCTGGCATGACAATCCTAATAATGATACTGCCGTCTTGAGTATCTGCCGGTACTGATACTGATGCCAATACCAATCAATTTCTTCAACAACTTAGCTGCTAATATTTTGCCTGAAACCCAAAAAAGCTCTCCAATTTCTCTAGAGGGTGCTACGAAAATTCCAGTGTCTACCCAGATGTGTGCACTGTGTCTATTATGGAGTTCTGCAAGCATGGCTGAATCTCCAGTGGCTCTTTGTTAGACATACTGTACACTGGGTGCAGGAGCTTGTATTTTAGATAAACGTCATTTGCCAGATGTTTTTATCCAGACTGACATAAACGGGAGCTTTTAGTCCATAAGTAAACAGGTCCTTCACACTATTAAGTCTGAACTTAAAATTTAAGAGGTGCTTGTAGACTTTAGGTTAGCGAAGTCTGTGTTAGTTAAGTTGGTTTATGACACTATGTGGTTGTTCTCCTCAGTGCTCAGTGAAAAGGAGGGTCTTCAGTTGCTGTTTGAAGACAGTGAGGGTCTCAGCAGTTCTGAGAGTCAGGGAAAGTTAAATCCACCACTTCAGTGCCAAAGCTGAGAAAAGTCTTGATACAGGTCTCGGACCACTGAGAAATGTGGGTCAAGTCGGGCTGTGTTTGATGCTCTAAGAGTGTGAGATCTGACCTGTGGTCTGATCAGAGCTGGACCAATTAGCGAGTGTTAAAGAATTGTAAATGCAATGTAAGCACAACAGGAACCTTGTGAAAGGTCTGCAGTAATGGAGTGATGTGAGAAGTTTGGTGTTTTGAAGACCAGATGTGCTGATGCATTCAGAACCATCTGCACAGGCCTGATGGTCTTCAGAGGAAGGCCACGTAGCTTCAGCGGACAAACGTTCCTCTTGTTAGAAAGAAGGTACCTGCAAGTTCAGAAGAGACTGTTAATGTGAGATGAGAATGAGAGCTCCTCATCTAAGAGAACACCTAGATTTCGTGCATTTGGTGTGGGAACGATAACAGCAAAAAACTTTCAAAAGTGATCATCAGGCCAGATCTTGGAAAAGCAGCACATGAGATGTACAGGAGCTCTGTTTCGCTTGGATTTATCTTTGCACCGTCATGTAGGAGGCAATGAATAAGGAAAACAGAAGGTGTCCAAGCACTGAGCCTTGGGGAACACCAGTGGTAGGTCTCTGTGGGGCAGATAATGATCCTTTCTGTGACTCAATAACCGTACAACACAATCCACTGCGATTCAGAATCAGTGACTGAGTTTTGTGAGGGAAGTCAGGAGGATCTGATGGTTGACAGCATCAACTGAAGACAGTTTAGATGCCTTGGATGCGTGAAGCTCCTCAGTGACAGCTAAAAGTGCAGTTTGTGTAGAATGTGCTGGTTTGAATCTAGACAGGTTTGAGTCATGAAGCCTGTTTTGTGATAGAAATAGGCTGAGTTGGTTATAAACAGTATGCTCCAGAACTCTGGAGAGGAAGGAGAGAAGAGATACTGGTCTGTAGTTGTTCACATCAGTGATGTTGACTGTGGTCTTTTTTAGGATTGGCACAACCTACAGCTGATTTGAAGGTCTTTGGTACAAGGAATAAGTTCCAAGGATATAGTCAGAAACGTGGGTGATGGAACTGGATCAAGTAGTGATGTGGTAGGGTTGCAGGATGTCAGGAGCTGAAGAACATCATCCGTGGAAAGTGATAGTAAAGCAGGTAAGTGGAAAGATGTTGAGAGGTTGAGAGTAAGAGAGGAAAGGATAGTCTAAAGGTCCTCAAGATGGAAGGTGCAGGAGGAGCAGGAAGCGGTTTGTGTCGCAGCTTTGCTGCTTAGCAGTGTTATTCTAGTCTTCAACTGTGTATGCCTCTTTACGCTGCTCAAAGTTTAGTTAAGTATTTACTTGATTGTTCAGGCCTTTTCCGATAGTCCGATTAAATGCCTTTTCCAACTTATGTTGGATGCAACAGTAAGGTAAACTAGATATTGACAGCTACATGATACAGACAAAAATTTGTGAGCATTTCGATTATACTGCTACATATTGCTTTTGATACATTTGAGGGCCAACATCATGACTTTTATGGAAATAAACAAGCTTAAGCTGTGTAAATATTGTTAAAGCTTAAAAAGCACATTCACTCCCCCATCCATATATAGAAGCAAAGAAGCTGCAAAAACAGAATCATTGCTTTTGTAATGTTACAAAGCCAACACAGTAACATACTATTCAGAGTAGAGTAGTTTAGCCCATTCACGATGAAGTGTTTCAACAACGTGCTGCCTTTTAAATGAGCTTCAATATGGGGTGGCCAATCAGAAACGAGCTCATTTACATAAATCAGTTTTAAAGGCACAATCTGTTTAATTCCAAAGTAAAAACAGAGGTTGGAAAACGTTATGAATTAATTATGATGAATTATGAATTCTGGAGCACAAACCCACACAAATGTGGTAGAAAAAATTAAATTGGGGGAGACACGTCCTTTAAAAACCTCTTCAGGCAATGAGGGTCTTCAATGATTAAAAACAAATAATGTGAGTATTGCTAGGTTACAAGAAGACCTTTTTTCATCAGAACACACAGTACAGTAATTCACGTTGAGCTGTGATTGGTCACCCAGTCAATAGGAACACCGATTGGTTAGAGGCTCATTTGCATATCCCAGGCTTGGATACCAGTATTTCAAAGACTGATATCTCCATGACGATTGATAGATGACATACTGTACAGTCTTGCACTTTTAAGCCTCAAGTCTAAGCCGAGTTACAAGTCGGGTCACCATGCAAAGTCCAAAGTCCCGTGGTCTCAGCCCATTAAAACCAGCACCAATTTCACATTCTACTCATACAACATGCTTGTGAAACCTCACAGCTGAGGAGACAGACTGTGGTCAGGTCATTATGTAAGGACAGAGACTGGCATAGTAGTAGTTGTAGCCTTGCTGTAATAACACAACCTGCTCCCTCGAGTCATGACCAGGACCTTGAACAGATGAGTTCATAAAACAAACGTGTGGAATGCATTCATATGGCTCCGCTCAATAAGTGACGTAAGTTCTTCAACTGTTCCTCCCACAGTTAAGGACCAAGTTCCAGCCATGGCTGACTGAACTAATGCTCGGCTGAAACGGGGGTGGGGGGGTTTGGAATGACCTCAAAAGGCCCTAGCCGGGTTGCGTAAGCCTGTAAAATGAATGGAATGTTTCGCTTCTAGTTTTGGTTTAGACTCTTTACCTTTGCCTCTCAGCTTGGTGATTTATCTCGTTGATAAATTATGTCATTACACTAATAACTACTGATAACTTAACTATCCTTATTATATAACAAATATATTAAAGTATATAAACGCTTTCTGACCTCCAGCTCCCTAAAACAAGTGAGGAAAATGTGTGGAAAACAAATTCTGCTTTAAGCTGAAGAAAACTTTCTGTCTGTTTGGATCATCATTTTGTAACTTTTTTTTTCATTTTTGTGGCAGTGAAACAACCAGAAAAAGGCAAAACTCCAGAGAGGAATGTGCTCAAAGGAAATATAAACATATAATGTATATACATATATAGTATTATGGTTTAACTATATTTATAGAGTAACAGTGTAGCCTCCAGACTCTGAAGGGTTGCAGAGAAGTTCAGAGGGTTGCTGGTGGCGGCACGGATGAGTGTTTACATACCAAACACTGATAATCACCCAGTCCGTGACATGGAGCCCATAAACGCTGCATTGCTCTTATCCTCTCGCCATCTCCAGGTGCGTTACCTGAAGATAAAAACCCAAAAAGCCTCTGCTTTCTGCCCAAAAAGCTCCTTATGTGTGACAGACTTCAAAGACAAGGCTCTGTTTCTTCTGATTTTGCTTTGAGGGTCCATTTTTATTAAATTTTTCACACTGAGATGCACTTTTACATGAGTTTATACACCAAACACACAGATTTTACACGACGTCTGTTGAACTCTGTTGATCAAACTGGCGGTTCATGCCACCGCGCCTTTCTGACCGAAATATGTACACGAGCTCCGATCTGTTGAATGTAAATGTGTTTATTTTTGTGACATCACGAAACAATGAATTCATAATAAAGCTTGATATCCATAAACGAAGTGTACAGACAGGGGAGTGAATAACACGCATCAAACAAAGTGAGAATGCATTTTTAAAAGATCCGGGACCTTTAAAGGGAAGATAATTTATGCATAATTATTCATGTATCTGTCTGAAAAACTGATGATCCTGCGTGGATGGTCGTTTTGTCTTTGCGGTCTGAACTGACAAAAAAAAAAAAGGCCTTCGCTGTTAAATTATGAAGCACTGATGAAATTATTCCAGAGAGTGAGGGAACAGGAGTTGCCATGGTTACTAAAAAGAAAAAGAAATAAAAGAAGGCCTCTACAAAAGCCTATGGGAGATAAAGAGAGAAGGCTGTGTTATATTATTTCACGCAGCTACTGGTTGAGCCACACATGTAACAAAACTCTGGGAAAGAGGGGTTTGATACCTGAACAAAAGCACAAATTTGAGTTTAGTTATTGCAAGAGGAGCTTCTGGGCCCGCTATGGATGATCTGGAGCTTTATAACAGAAGCTCATAAAAGCTGCCCAATGTAGGAAAAACACCCACGGTATTACCTACTTTACTATCACAAATGTCTTGTATCTACTATACAGGACATTACATTATCTACTATAAATTATTTAGCAACTACTATGAATTTTCCAGTCACTACCATGAACTATTCAGAAACTATGACTCATTTAAAATATATACCATGAATAATTAAGTATCAGCTGTGACTATCTAGTAAATACTAAACTCTGATAACTCAGTGATAACTCAGTGATAACTCAGCAGCTACTATAATTTATTCAGTACCTTGTATTTATGAATGTATTTATTCAATTATGAACATGAATGATTCCATAACGACTATAAGTTATTCAATAACTGCTACAAACTATTCAGAAGAACTATGAATCTTCAGTAACTACCATGAATCATTCAGTATATATTGTGAATTGTTCAGAATCTACTGTGAAACCAACACATTGTGAGTGAGGAACTGCAGTGTGGGCCCAGGTAGCTTCAGGGGTGAAAAAGAAAGCTTGTTTGCTCTTTTTTAAATCTTCTCCCATTTTGCCTTGTTTCGGCCTTCAGAAAGCAAGTCTGCAACAACAAGGCATGAGCCAAACCCTCAAAGACACGACCGTGTGCAAAAAACCCCCCCTGAAAGACGAAGCCTCCTCATACAGACCTACTCATTAACCTCCAAACGTCATCTGGGACCAAGTCAGCAAGAAGCTGCTTTCCCTAAAGCCGCAGGAGGAAGAGGAGGGACAGGAGGAAGAGGGAGGTTCTGCGGTTACAGACAGAAAATAGCAAGAGCGAATGAGCTACTGGTGGGAAGGAAAACAAGCCACAGTTCCAACTTTCTTCAGAGGGAAAAAAAACACTGGGACCAAGCTTTTATTAGAAAGTCACATTTTGGGTGTTATGATGGTGAGAATGACAGAAAACAAAGGGATAAATGGAGAGAGGGATGAAGGGCAGAATGGGGCATGACTGCAGGAAGATGAGCAGTGTGTGAAACATCTGGAGAACATCTGCTCTCTCATGGGAGGACCGTCTGCTCACCAGCTATTTAGGGATTTAAGGTCTGAGAGAGAAAGACAGAGAGAGAGAGAGAGAGAGAGAGAGAGAGAGAGAGAACAAGAGACAGAGACAGAGAGAGAGGGACACAGAGAGATACAGACAGAGAGAGAGAGAGAGAGAGAATGAGAGACAGAGAGAGAGTGAAACAGAGAGACAGATAGAATGACAGAGAAAGAGAGAGACAGAAAGACAGACAGAGAAAGAGACAGACGGACAGAGAGAGAGACAGACAGAGAGCGAACGAGAGAGACAGAGGGCGAGAGAGAGAACAAGAGAGAGAGACAGAGACAGAGAGCGAGACAGCGAGAGAGAGACCGACAGAAACAGAGAAAAAAAGACAGAAAGAGAAAGAGACAGACAGAAGTGCAGTGTCTGAAGTGCAGTGTCTGAAAATCGGGCAGGTGAGAGAATACAGGACCAAGCAGACACGACACTCAAGATATGGGGTAAAACTGGGGACTATCTTCATGCTCATGGACCAAAAAAAACAAAACAAAACAAACAGAAGCACTGAACAATGTGATAAGGAACTGAAAGCACTGAGGTTTCTGCATCTGACGGCACAGGACGAGCTCTGTAAATCTGGCAGCTCACCGGATTAAAAGTATGAAGCAGGGAGTGAAGGAAGGACCTGAACCCACTCAGATCCAGAGTTAGGTGGGGGGAGCATAACGGGGCGCAGCGGGGAACATTCTAGTCATCATCAAGAAGATATCAATAGAAGATCTCTGTCACAATATGGAAACACGGTCGATGTCTCTCATTCGACCATAAGCGTTCTAGTCTTTTCTAGTCAAAACAACCACGGCGGCCTGTTTGTGAGGAAATCGAGCTGAAAGCTGCACTTTTCCTCTTTGCGATCGGATCTCCGCAAGCCGCTCGGTCATTAAAACCGCAAACAGGTTCTCGCTGTGCTGCTGCTTCCTGCGTGAGATAACATTTTTGTGCTGCCGGCTGTGCCTGAACACGCTGAAGGACCTTCTGAGGGCTTCGCTTTGTGCCTCGCATTCCATAAAGACGCCGGCATCTGATTGGCCGATGGAAGGGAAGGCTCTGCAGAGGTCTGGGTCTGGGCAGCCTGGAGGCTTTAGGAGCAAAAACAAAACACTACTGTCTCTCAAGTTAAAATGGGGGTCTCTCTTTCTATCTCTGAGACACACACACAAACACAAACACCCCAAAATGACTTCTTGGGTTCACTAATGTCTAAGACAGAAAGAGACAGAGACAGAGAAAGACACAGAGAGAGACAGAGACAGAGAAAGACACAGAGAGAGACAGAGACAGAGAGAAACAAAGACAGAGACAGAGAGACAGAGACAGACAAAGAGAGAGACAGAGACAGAGAGAAACAAAGACAGAGACAGAGAGACAGAGACAGACAAAGAGAGAGACAGAGAAAGAGACAGAGAGACAGAGAGAGACAGAGAGAGAGAGAGAGACAGAGAGAGAGAGAGAGAGAGACAGAGACAAAGAGAGACAGACAGACAGAGAGACAGAGAAAGAGAGAGAGACAGAGAAAGAGAGACAGACAGACAGAGAGACAGAGAAAGAGAGAGA